>JAVTVY010043539.1:0-200001 GCA_036873755.1 Hanleya hanleyi | reverse complement strand
GGTAGACGTCCGCTCCTCGCCATCAATGCTTGTTGACGAGAAACCGGTGAACGGCTTCTCCCTCGTCTGTTGTAAAGTCGCTCCGGGGTATGGTCCCTATGGTACCGACTCCGGTAGGCTGGACTAGGTGAAGGGGTCCGACGTCTAGGACGGTCCCTCTCTCGATGATGACGTACAGGATAGGAATCTCGGCGTTGTAACGGTGTGCGACTTCGTTTACGAAATCTGCTTGCCGTAGTACCGAGGTATGGCTCCGTTGTATGGGTCCAAGCTGGAGTAGAGGCCGGCTCACGGCGTTCTGGCTGAGTCCGTTCCTCATAAGTCCGTGACTCCTTGGATGTGGAGTCTCGGTGATCTGTACAAGTCCGTTCTGCTTGAGTCCGTGACTTCTCAGGTGTAGACTCTCGGCGCGCTGGATAGGTCCGTGTGGTATCCCGCTCCGTGATACGGCTCCGGGTGCGTGGTACGGCTCCGGGCTGTAGTTTCCTCCCGCGGTGCTCCGGTATCGGAGTCACGGTGGTCTGGATAGGTCCGTGAGGTCTCCCTACGCTTCTATACGACACGGGAGGTACGGCGCCCTGGATAGGGCCGTGATCACTGGATAGGGCCGTGATTCCTTGGAATCCCGGTCCCTGTAGGCCTTTGGCTTGTCCGACTCCCGGCGTCCGGTATAGAGCCGTGACTCCGTGGAACCGGTGAGCTGTGCTTGAGCCGGGGTCCCGCTGTAGTGGTGGAGTCCGTGATCTTGATTCTCGGACTGCCTTTTCGCCGTGTCCCTCTGTGTCTCCGGGGTACGGCGGTTCTTTGGGGACTTGGATGAACGGGAGTTGGTATCCGAGTACTCGCTTTGATCCGTGTCTGTGACGGGGCTGTCTAGTAGAGTCCGTGTCAGCACTCTAGCCGGTGCAGTAGAAGTAAACCGTATCGCCGTGGCTTGGGCTTGACTGGTCTGCACTTTGCCTATTCTCTCGGTATCCCGTTAGTCTCTGTAGGCTCTTGGCTTGACGGGGTCTCGGAGTTCTGCATTGGGCTGATCTCTCAGAGCCATGGTCCCGTATGCTGATCTAAAGTCCGTGGTCTGTAGGTGTGGACTCCCGGTGAGACGTAGACTCTCGGCGTACTGGATAAGTCCGAACTTCATAGGTCCGTGTCGTTCTCTGTCCCGAGGTACGGCTCCGGGCCGTAGTACCGCCTCTGGAAGTAACCTCTCTCTCCGATGGTCGGGTCCGAGGTGCTCTGCAGTCGGATTCCCGGCGCTCTGAGGTGTCGAGGTCCTTGAAGGTCCAGGGTACGGCTCTGTCCCGGGTCCCGGTTCTCCACCAGGTCCCGGCTGGCAGACTTGTCTTTCTTGAGTTGCGGAGACTTGGATGAACGGGAACTGTAATCCGAGGTCTGCCCAGATCCGTAGTTGTAACGGCTCCGGTATAGAGTCCGTAACTCATCTTCTCCGGTGAACTTGAACTAGGCCGTCTTGGGTCTGTAACTTGTTCACCGTCTTAAAATGTAGCTCCAGGGTACTGCTTTTCGCCGTGGAGCTGTGATCCTGTGTCCGTGATCTGTACTGTTTCACGGGACTGTTGTGAAGATTCCACTGGCAACAGTATCGTTTTCAACGATAAGTTGCTGGTAGGAACTTCGTTTACAGCCAAGTCGTTGAAGAGGGCCTGAGTAGCTTGCTTCTCAGCTGGACATCTTGCCAGGTCAATGGCCGCTCTCCAGAGTTGACTGCGTCGCCATAGGTGACTGTAAACACACCTTGAAAACAAAGAAAAATGCAAGTCTTTAACTGATTAAAACTGACGACATTCTTCGTTCCTATAAATCTTTATAGCTGGGCGACTACGTTGGTTCATAATGAACTACGGGAGAGAAAAAATAACCCTAGAGTGCGTCTATAACAATCCAAAAGTTACTGTTTACAGGAGCTCTTTCAAAACAGGTCTTGTCACCAAGACTGCAAAGGAAAAGAGTGATGGACATGCGCGGAGTGCACGCCACCTGGCGGACGATCGACGCAGCGATCAAGGGAGATAATTTTGTTTGCAGGAGATCTCCAAATGGAGGATATTGGCATTTAAGTGATAACAGGTGAAGATTTGGGACACAAACCAAGACGTTTGACTAGTAAGTGGTGCCCTCTTTTTGAGTATATCACTGTGGCTTATCAGTCTTTCACATTTCATATTTCCAGTATACAGTCGGTCCTTGCCAGTGGTTAGTTAGACTTAGAGCATCAACAGTTTCTGATTGCATCAACACAAGGATTTGTTGTTAACGATGGAGTCTGTAACACTCTCAGGACTGCCCGAAGACAGTTCGTTTGATGCGACTCGTTTGATGCGACTGCGACTCGGAAGAGTTTCGCTAAATGCTAAGACCCTTCGGGTTCTGAGCAGGAAGAAGATAGAAGTACTCGTTCCCAGGCTGTCCTTCATCCACCGAATAGAGAGACGACCACAACAGCCTTATGACAAGTGAAGTGTATTATCTGTGACAGTAAATCGCACAAACAATGCGCATCTTGAAGGTCACACGTTCGGGTGAAGACATCATCTTGAAAGAAGTTTGTCGCAACTAGAAAGGCTGAAGCACGGCCCCATTCACTGATGCGATAATTTGTGTACTGTTGTTTGTGGGATTTACTGTCACAGATAAAACACACATGTCGTAAGGCTGTTGTGGTCGTCTCTGTATTCGGTGGATGGAGGAAAGCCTGGGAACGAGTACACTTGTCGTAAGGCTGTTGTGGTCATCTCTGTATTCGAGGATGGAAGACAGCCTGGGAACGAGTACTTCTATCTTCTTCCTACTCAGAACGCGAAGGGTCTTGGCATTTAGCGAGACTCTTCCTTTTTCTATTGAGAACAGAAGTCATGGTGTATTTTTTATAACATTCATTGGTCACATGATAAACAAACTCATCTCCTTTAACCAGCTTAAGTCGCATGAGAACTTGATCATTGTGGACGTCACTTGCTTCTCGTATCCTTTTGCAACCATTAGTTGCGCTCACGGTTTTATTCCCTGTGCTTTTCTGGCAGATGATGCATTTAATCACATCAAACGAACTTCGGGCCGTCCTGAGAGTGTTACAGACTCCATCGTTAACAACAAATCCTTGACGTTGATGCAATCAGAAACTGCTGATGCTCTTAAGTCTAACTATCCACTGGCAAGGACCGACTGTATACTGAAAATATGAAATGTGAAAGACTGATAAGCCACAGTGATATATTTATCCATATACAAGCAATTTTCAACACACCATGCATCGAAAATAGTGGAAATTTAGTTCAACAACTCAAAAAAGAGGGCACCACATACTAGTCATAGGTTTTGCCTTTAATGGCTTATTTCACTCAAATTATGTCATATATAACGCTGTTAGAGGGCCAGAAGATGACAAAGACCAATCATGGAGATGTTAAAGTTACATTACTCCAGTATATACCAAGTATCTATCTATAAAAAATACTTCTGGGGTTTGGCCCTCGTGACAAACATACGCATATTGGATATGCATGTTGACCAATTAGAAGGATCAGGAAACAAATTAGGCCTAAAAAAAAAAATCCTGTGTTTCCGGTAACATGCATCAGAAAAAATAGGGTAGGTAGGTAGGGAATTTTTTTTTTTTTTGAATTTTTTTTTTTATATGGGGGCTAATGGAATAAGCATTATTTTATGCTGTTCTTTGTACTACACAACCACAAAGAGTTCCATTTTGAACTAATGACATTTATGCATAAATGTTTATGAATTAAATATTGTGTAAATATATACATCAGTGTTTGAGTTAATTATTTCTCTTCTGTGAAATAAGACCATGGCCTAAAAAAATTGAGGTAAATCATGGTCATTTTGGATTTAGGTGGGTAAGCTAAAAAAACAAATCTATTTATCCTCTAGTTGATGTGAACCCAATACCCAAGTTTGCGAGAATGTTTCGTTCTTGAGATATAATCATAATGTCCAAAAGATTTGGAGTTAATGGCCCATGGCCTCAACCAGAATCTTCTTGAGTTTTTACTGATTTACTTGCTAGATAAAAAGAAATTAAAAAGTCCAGCGTTTTATGTATTAGGACAACACATCACCATAGGCTACCATGTTATCAGGGCCAGGATGACAATATCTAATATGTACAGTATAACATGCTGTCTTGCCGCCGTGATGTCAGAAAAAAAATAAAAAAATCACCCATCTAATTGAGAACTGCTCTCTTCATATGGTACTCTGGGGATATAATTACTATAATTGAGTTGATATACTGTGTGAAATTTTAATGTTTTACGAAAAATTCAGTTCGAAATCTCGGCAAAAACGTATAGAATAGATCGTCTACGGCACTGGCTGCCTGCAGTGCCCCATGCAGAACATGTGCTGCGTGGTTCAGCGTAGGCCTATCATAAACCCACTTCAAGTCGCGTTATGAAACTGCCACGAAAAGGCAGCAGTTGGTAGTATTCCTTCGTCGCCATTTGTCTTTACTTATATCAGGTGACCAGGAGAACGCCCAATTTGTCTTTACTTAGGCCAAAACAAAATATATGTCTGTTTCCGATTACGGGCCAGAAAAAAATAGAGTAGGTAGGGCCAAAAAAAAAATTATTTTGGAAATAAATTTTATTTTGATGTCCAGTACTCCTGGTCCCATATACAATGGTCTACAAATATATTCTTGATTGTATAATATTCCCACCCACTTTAACATATTCTCCCAGGACACATCCCCCCATATTTTCAGATATTCAAAAGATCAAGGGCGGGGGGGGGGGGGAACCCTCCAAATATATATCGTTGATATTTTTATCAATACTGGATCCAGTAAATCTTGGTATTTCAAGGAGTTCTGCTGAAACCAGTTATTGTACTGATATTATGGAAATAAGAATTGCCAATAATGTGTTTGACTGCTGTTTACCACCAAAACGAGTATCGTTTTAATTGATTGCAACTTGATATGCAAAACAATATATTCCAAGGATTTCCGCCCAGAAATGATGAAATTTTCTTGTAGAATTTTAAGGATTTTTAGTGAAAAATACAAAATTCCATGTGGAATTTCAGTGCCTTCCATAGGGAGAGTACTTATTTTCTGGAAAAGCCTGAACAAAAAGTTGACATATACAACATAAAATGAAATGGGAAATTAATTTGAACATCATGGAGGTTTGTACCAGCGCCTATCTAATTCGAGCAGTTTGAGAAACGAGACGGGAGTCGTGACTGTACAACAGTACAACCAGTGGCGTCGGAAGATAGTTCTGACTGGGGGGGCACTATCCTAGCACTTTAGGCGAGGGTCCAGGGGCCGCCCAGGCCCCTGGAAGCCCCGGGGTTCTAGATGGCCGTAGGAGCGTTTTGAGCGATTTCCGACGAATAAAACGCTTATTTTTTCTCAGATATTTCAACTGTTTTAATACTAGTTTGGTAAAAAAAAATAATAAAAAATTGCTAACACACACACAGAAAACTTCCGCACGTAATCCGAGTATACGATTAATATAACCCCGTCTTCATTTCCGTCAAATAAACCACTATCCTACTTACATTTTGCTTCGGAGGAAATCAAGGATATCACGCTGGGGTCTCTTCGACATGATGTTAATTTTGGGAATGTATAAAGATGGGTTTGAAAACGATGCGTAGAACCGAAGTGCTGACCTTACAGTTTAGATCATTTGATGCATTGGTACACACAATTGTGCAAACTAAATCTTCAAGTTGGAAAAAATACTGTGAATATTGCCTGCAAACGGGAACTTGAACGATTCCCACTTATAATTAGATATCCATGCAAGCATATTGAACTACATGCTGCATCTTGAAAACAATACCTACCGGTTCATTCTTCAAGATGCAGTCCTCTGTAGCAAAGCACTAGAAAACGATGGAATTGGATGGCATAGCTATTCATCATTAATGATGCAGAAAAATAATATCAGTGCTGAGGACTAATTGCCACTGCAGCCCACTAGAAAACACATATCCCCAAAAGTAAAAGACAAATTGAAACCTATAGGCCCTATACATACAATTCTATCAAGACAAACTACGCGAGTCCGAAAAATTACTTCACTACAAATATACAGAAGAAACATATTCTATATTTTGTATCATTGGGGTCGCTGGTTCGAATACCAAAATCTGGGGGGGCACAAACATACTTGTGCCCCCCTTCGTTTTCATCTGGGGGGGCACGTGCCCCCCCGGCCCCCCCGCTTCCGACGCCCGTGACAACGATTTGAACAAGCCATTTCTCGAAAACAGAAGAATTATTACTTGCTTGAATCTTGGGGGTTTATTTCAATGCATTCATAATAAAAACAAGTCGGGGAAATTTTGGATTTTTTAGCGGAGAAATGGTACCGGTCGGTTAGACTTTGACTGTGTCGTCGCCGATTCCGCTGAAAACGAACACCACTTCATGACTTGCAAGCTGCCGTGTCCGCAAACAAACGCCATTTCAAGTCATAAAATCAGTAGATTTCTTTCGAAGTTGATGGAGAATATGTTTAAAATTGTCCTGGTAAACATGATCAAGTCGACTGAAGCGTAATCAGGTTGCTGATTTCTCGATTCCCGACCTAGAAGTAGGTGCTTTATTTCCTGAAAAGATCGTCAACCTGCCGCCATGCCATGCGGTCTGCTACAGTCACACTTTACGGTATGCTGACAATGGGCACGCCGCTTTACGGTTGTTGTTGTTGTCGTAAAACGCGGCCTTGGTAGTGATTTCGTTGGAATTTGCTGATAAAATTTTTAGAGTCGCACGATTGATCTAGACTCGGTCGGGTAACCGGAAACAGACATATTTTTTTTCTTGGCCTTATCAGGAGAACGAGCATCAATCGATCAAATTCAATAATGGCAAAATCGTCGGACAGTCGTCTTTTTGCATTATGTTGTGGTTGTTGCTTCGCGAGAGTTCGCTGGAGAATCGGGAACCCTCGCGCCAGCAGTAATCGCACTATGGGTGATGGAGTCCGATTTCGTGGATTCCCAGAAAGCAAAAAAAACATGGCGCTGGTTATGAACAAGGCGGACGAGAGATGCCGGACGAGGATGGTTTTGAAATAAACGCAAGCCTATGAGGCTATGTCGATCAAAAGGCTATCCAAGCATTGGCCGCCTATATTATTGGATATATATTGTAACTTGGTCCGTCAAAGTCTACTCTTCTTTGGCCATTTGCGAGAATTACCAGTCAGAAAAAAAAATTAAAAAAATATTAGGGTCGGCAGAAAAATCTAGGGTCGGTCGGGTTACCGGAAACACAGGTCTTTTTTTTTTACGCCTTATCATGATATGAACATTGCTGCTGAAATCCTATTTAGGTTGTTCCTCATACTCTATATCCTTTCATCGGACAAGGCACAGACGCAGTTTCCATAGAACGAATGGGTAGCTCCTCAAGCGAACAATGAACAGGTCCAAAACAAAATGTCTGCTTCTTGAAATGCACATGGCTTCAAGATGCTGTAGTTTCCTTAATGTAGATGGCAGCACATTCTCAAGTAGTTCTGAGAGAGATTATCACTGGATGGATTGTACTCAAAGAATTTTGTTTGCGTTTGCGTTAAAAATCGCGATTAATCATGCCTGGGCATGTAATTAACCATTGTAAATTATGTCTGTTCATGGCGCTGCCATCTTGTTTTTATGCAAATTAATCAAATTGAATAGGTATAGCCTACGTACAATGATTAAGCAGTGATATTTCATGATTGTAACACCACAGATCCATGCAAAAAACTCTATTGGACTTACTGTAACACTTACTTTGTCTTTGTCCTTCTTGACTGATGTCTTAACCTGGAGCTTTTGGCGGCCATTTTGAATTCATGCAAATTAGGTCAACTCAAAAGGGGTTGATTATGGTTCCAGTGAATAGCTTGGTATCAAAAACCCATACATAGACACCAAAACCAACTTCATATCAGACTTACTTTTAAAGTTAGACCAATTTAACCAAATTTGGTTGATGTCGCTTTTTGGGGGTAGGGGTAGCTTTTGTCGACATTTGACCTCACTGTCACTATACAATACCCTGAATCATAAATATGATGCATGGAGTTATCAAAAGACTTAATAAGGAAACTTCTGACCAATTTTGGTTGCTTTATCAACAAAATTGGGTGTGTGAGGGGTGATTGAATTTTGAGCGACTTTCAAAGTGATTTTGGGGCAAAATTTCGGTAAATAGCTTCTTTTTTTTGCTGAAAAACAAGGTTTATGGTAATGAACTATGCTAAAAACGTGTTAGTTATGTCTAAACATGATAAATAAATGTTACATTTGAATCTAATTTTGTCTACCAGTGAATTATTGTATGAAGACTCAATTTCAGCATTTTGGCTGATGTCATAATCACCTATTGGGCTGTGCAGAAAAAATGCACTTGATCTGGGAGTGTTACCCAAACTTTTTCCAATGGCCTCAACATATAGAACAGGAAAATCCCAAGTTTTGCTGTAAAAGAGAGATGTACACAGAAACTCCCCCAGAACCAGGACTACAATGGGCAGGAAGTTCAATCGAGATCTGTATTTCTAGGTATTATATACATTTGATTGAAGCTACTTCTTACAGGCAGTGACATACTATTAGCCTCAGCCCTGTATCATTTTTCTTTAAAAATCATGACCTCAACAATACTACAAACTCTCCACGTAAATGCAATTGAATGTGCCCTAAATTAACATTAATAAGAGTGAAATTGTTAAAATTATAGTCGTAAAACAAGAAACTGGGTATAAATCCTACAATTTGAAAGATTATCTTTAATATAACGTAAAATTGCAAAAGTATCACATTCACACTTTAAATGCACTTAGCTTAAGACTCTCATGCCAGAGAAAGATTGAAGAATCCCGGAGTATCTAAAACAGTATATCATATGACCTAGCTCATATAATGCTTTTACCATTCTTGATTATGAGATATCATTCTGCAATCTCAAACATCCACCTGCCCCTTATGGTGTTTTGCTAATACAAAGTTGTTTTGATCAACACTGGTAGTATGATCAGACAATATGACATACTAAAGTCAAAATCTTTCAAGGAATTAACAAATGTTTCTACAGGAATATTTACTGTTAGCAGGTGTTAGACTGAATTAACCTGTAACTGAATTTACCTGGATATTTTTTAACACCTTTTACCATGTTTCATTCAGAAAATTCAACAATGTACATTAGAATGAAATGAAAATGTATTTCAACTATCACATTTCATACAGATCTGACTAGATTGAATAATAAATTCAGAAAGAAATTCCAGCAATTAATTGTGGCAGATACTTTGGGGGAGAGAGGACAATAAAATTCAAGGACTTTTCCAGGACTCTTTTACAAATATTGTCAGAATTCAAGGAAATCCAGGACCTGTATTAGCCCTGCTTATCAATATGTTTTACAAATTCTGAATATTGGGATTCAAGAACAGAATTTATTTTTTACTGAACTTCAGTGTTAGCCTATATTCAAATATATGAAAATTACCTAATGTTCAGAGACACATTACATAAGAGACTATCATAGACCCTTTTACTGTATGTCGGATCATGTACATGTATGTGGGTCAGATTCATATGCTGATGCTCACAATGCCATTCCATGGGAATCCAAACTTAACATTTCCCAGGGTTCATTTTGTGTGAGTATTGATGGGAATCCGAATCAAGGATTCCCATGGGAAAAGCAAGCTCTGCTCTATAACAGCCAGGACAAATATTATACTTTGAGCCACTAATTGTGATTCTTTCCATTTGCTATTCAAATGCAACAAACGTCTATAAACAATTTCTAAAAAAAAATAGTCCAAAGTATATATCAGATAAGAAGCTGATATATTCTATTTCTGTTGATCCAAGTTTTGATAAGTCAAGCTCAATTTTTCTAATTTTCTGATCAATGAGAAAAACTTCAATGTATATAGTTGTATGTACACTTCTGCCTCAACTATTAACATTACAATATCTTTGAGTCAATGTGATATCTCTCAGAGAAAATCTGTTTCTTGAAGTGTGTTTAGGAAGTGATTGGCAATGTATGTGAAGTATTGCAGATCTCTAGTTCAGATGCACTTTAATTATTCCCAGATCTGACCTACTTAGCCCATCACCACTCATCAGCATCTGGTAGAGAAATTAAATTATGCAAGCGAATGTGGTCAAAAAAACACTGAAAACTCAAAAATATTTTCCCAGCAGATTTTGTTTCCAAATGTTCAATTTTTTTAATTGGACTTCATCTAATTCCAATTACTGAAACATGTACAAGCAATAAATGTGAACCATATAGCGTCACATGTGGTGTATCACTGAAATAGCTAGCAAAGCTATGTACATGTATTACCTTATATACATCTGATAGGAGCAGTTCCATGCTTGTGTAATTGATGACACGCTTGCCTTGCCTTGTTTCCATATGATCTTACTGTAAGAATTTAGAATTTGAATTAACCTATTGTAGAAGGGGGGGGGGGGGGAGAATTCTTTGTGAATATATAGTTACACATGTACTACTGAAAGTCTACAATATACACAAGAAAAGCTTTGATGTATGACTGTCTTTCAATGTTGAAATGGATGGAGAGCATGGTGGGGCAATCAAGGCTATCAACACCAACATGATAGGAGCAACCAAGGGAGGGGAGGGAATTTGGCTTAATGTCACACTCAAGTTTGTTTCACTTATATGGTGACAGTCAGTTTGGTTGGTGGAGGAAGCCGGAGTACCCGGAGAGAACCACCGCCCTTCGGCAAGTAACTGACAAACTTTCACACATGGACCAGCTGGGCTCGAACCCGTGCCGGTTCAGCGGTGTGAGGCTAGCGGTCACCAGCGAAGCGCCTTAGACCACTCGGCCACCGAGGGCCCCTAGGAGCAACCAAGACACCAATAGGAGCTAAAGTGCAACCCGCAGTTGAGAAAACATCTCTGTTGGGCAAAGGAACAGCAACAGCTGGATAAATGGGGCAGTTGTGAAAGAGTTTATCACTTTGTCCAGATAGCACTGCATCCCACTTCTGACACCAATCTTACATCCCACTTCTGACACCAAATGTGTTAGGTTGATACCAGCTGTGCTTCTAACCAATCAGTGACCTGCTGAGGTTAGGCCAACATGTGGACATAAACATGTAGGCCTGATGCAAAAACCAGAAGCATAGCTGCCTGCCAGCCAAAAAGCTGATCACAAATTCAGTTAAACATGATATGGAATGTACACAAACTGGTTCTATCAGGGAGACTATCAGAAGCAGATTATGCCCCCAGCCTACCAACAGGACTGGGCAGTGTTTATAGTCAGATCCACTTTGTGGCCAGAAGATATGGTTTGACACCAACAGATGGTTTCTGGTGTAAGGTTTCTCTGTTGATCTGTGTTCTTCCTAGAAACTGTAAACAAGGTTAATATGTTTGTGCAAACAAAATCAGGAAAGTTAAACTTCTGTTAACTATACACTACAGGCAGCTTTCCCAGATAAAATTATGTCAGATCTCATGATGCAAGTTAAGTACTACGATCAAAACTATTAAAGCTATAGTGAACAACATAGTTTCCACATGATGAACCTTTTTAGAAAATGATGCAACAAGTCCAAAACAGTTTAAAACAGTGTTTCAAGGGAACAGCCCTTCGGGGACTTGTATAATACCAATCAGATTCTGTGATTGCCATTTCCTGTTTGTCAATTTTGGCCCAGTTACCCAATGAACTGACAAAACTAGCGTTTCCAGTTTATCTTCTCGTCATATTCAGGCCTTGTGATTTGTACGGGCCCTGTTGAGTGATGAAAGCACACCTAAAATCGTGGGAGGTGTGTGGTTAGCACACCTAAAATGCACACTTAAATTGTTTTAAGGCGTGTGATACGGTGTTTGAAACGTTAAGGTGTGAATTGAAATAAATGTGTGCTGGCTGAGAATCCAGCCATTCATGGATTCTCGCAGCAATGTTTCAGGAGAATCCAGGGGGAACTAATATTTACTGGTTTACTCCACAGCTATGAAAGATATTGAGGTGATAATAACATCAAGAAACACTGTTTTAAGTTTGTTGTTTTTTTTTGTATTTAAAATTAACACAATCAGTTGATGAGCTTGAGCCAAAGGCTGAAAACAAGATTGGCAAAATAGAAATAAAACTCTGAAAAACCACAAATTGTAAAACAAACTGACTAGGACTGGCACATGGCAATTTTTACATTGTCATCATCGTCACTTCAATCATTCAATCCATTCACTTGCCTTCAGTGACAGAAATCTGGAATGTCTGAATCAGTTTCAATTTTCAAACACTCGCGATGTCCAGCGCTGTTTACGTGTCTAACCAAGTTTGGCTTCAGCAGATATCTAGTTTCGTTTTTGCCGTAACTGACGTGGGCTACTATTTTGCCTCTATATCCAGTGTTTAGTTGATCGCAGTGTTTCTGACACACTTTGCAAAAGGCCTGTACCACCTTATAGCCCGCATCGTTAAAATGGAATGCAAAGTTATCCCTCAGGCTTCTTTCCCACTGACACAGGGCCGTTTTCACCCCCTACATCCGACCGTCGCCAGCCGGTGAAACGGGAGCCAGCCGGTGGGGCTATTTTTGCAGCAAAGATGAGGTGGTGTTAGTAACTGAGATTTCTTTCGCATTTCTTCTTAGATTGTGGGCAATATTAATGGATATTCATTCATGGGAAATAACAGTCGTCATTTCAATCGTTCGGTTAAGTAGCAGAACGCCCTGTACTTAAAGATATCGTACGAACACGGGGAGCGATGTTGTTTTAGAACGAAATTTCGTTTTCAAGTTGCTCGCATCCTTAATAACTGACACTAATCGATAAAGATTATCCTGGGTAATTATTCCTTATTCAATGCTCTTTGTATGTCACCCAAACTTCTATGCATTTAATTAGCGTAATCATTGATATTAATTGAACAGTTGCACCAGGTGCGTCTATTCAGGCGACGGTGAACAGCACTAGCATGCGACGGTGGCCAGCAAGGACTCGAGCTGGTGTGCTACGGTGAACAGCAAAAATATTACTTCTGGAAACGTAGTAATATATTCACCAATGAATGAGTGTTAGACATATATTCACTGGAATATACGAATCGAAAAAGTTCCAACCACGAATTCTTGCGATGTTCCCACCAAAAGACACCCACATTTTGTATTCCACCACACGATCTTCAGGCAGATGCAGGCGGAACCACGTGGTTATTGCGTGCAATACCAATATGGTAATTATGTTTATTATCCTATTTCAGATTGGACACACTCCTCCGTACATGGAATAGGTCTCCTGCTGTTATATGGAATATAGAATAGGTCTTTGGATTATGGACGCGGAAATTCATTAATGGACGACGGCTGAATATTGAATGACAGACTAGACGCTTGTATATGGATACATTCCTTTGTTATTACTGCCCAAGATGATTTTTAGACGACCACAGCGGCCTCATTTCACATATCCTTGTCTGCATTCCTTTCTCATGTGTGGAAGGCCTCGTTACTAAAACAAATTGGGTTTGGCATAATGATTTTAGATACCGGACCGGAAGTAATCAATTAGCTCAAGTTAACAGTATATAATACGGTAGAATAATAGGCCATAATCCGATATAATTAACATTCTACAGGCATTTTGGTTCAAAAAAATTCAATCCACGAAAACAAATTCGGGTCATCATAGTAAATTCAGATACTGAATAATCAATTAATTTCATAATCATGCAGCAGGCGAATAATATAGACATTATGTCAACATTATTAACAATGTAACCCTTACTGATTGCCAACCCGCACCAACACAATATTCTTATACATATAACACAAATTGGGATCGATTTTAGATACCGGTAACGGAGACAAACAATTAGCTCAAGTCTCTAAGACGGTAGGCCTATACGTCGATTAAAATACAGCAGCATAATCCTAACTAAAACAGGCATCCGTTTGCATGGGTTTAAAGTTTCCATTACACGAAAACAAAGTCGGATGCTGCACCACAATAGGCCATAAAAATATTCAGAACTTATTACAAGACTTCCAAATAACAAATTGATTTTCAAATATGAACATAGCGAAATTGGCCTCAAGTCCATAAATGTATACTGCAGGGGCGTCGCTAGGGGGGGGGGGGGGGGGTCGTCAGGGGCGAACGACCCTTCCCCCCCCCTTGGACACGCAAAAAAAAGTGTTACTAGTCCGTCTCCAGAAACGTATGCATGCTCCGTTCCAGTAGTGACGCATCAGTTCGCTCAACAATGGTTCACCGCGACATTACGTTTTGGCGCTCCTGAACATACACCATAAAGTGGATTATGAAAGAGCTGTAGCTCTGTTCATGAGACGCCACCCTGGACGGATACAGCAGGGGAACCCTCGACGGATAAAGCAGGCGACCACGGTACCCTCGCCTGTTAGGCTGTGAGGATCGCTCATTTTAGCTTTGTGTAAATGAATTGCTATCATATTGGTTCTAATGTTCCATGATGTAAAGGCCATCGTTTTTTTATGTGTTATATAGAAAGTTAAATGGATTCACGCATGAAGTATGATTTTTTTCAATATCGACGAGTGCTTATAAATGCGAAACATACGTGAAAATAGAACCATAAATCTGCATACATTATGTTCGAATTTATTTCTGGGAAAACGCTTAGAACGCATCTCTGGAGATCTGGAACTTCGGAGCATCCGGGGCCTAGCGGCCCGTGGACCCTCGCCTGTTGGGCTGTGAGGATTTCCTTGTTTTATCTTTGTGTGAATGAATCGTATCTGTAGGCATATTGGTTTCCCTCCCAAGAACTAAAAGTCATCGTTTTGTATGTTTTAGATATAAGTAGAACGTCAAATGGATGCGGGCATGAGGTGCGATGTTTTCAATATCGATGCATGCTTATAATTGCGAAAAAAATCGTGAAAATAGAATCATAAATGTGCATGCAGTATGACAGTATGATCAGTTTTATTTCCGGAAAAACGTTCAGAACGCATCTGAAGGCGGCCCCTGGATCCCCGCCTGTTGGGCTGTGATAGTGGCTGTGATTCCAATGTGCGTCTTCAAGTGCACCTTCAAATTGAATCTTCCACAAGTGTCGCATAAGTAGCGTTGACTGTGCTTTGCCGTCATGTGTTCTTGCAACTTCTCATCTGTATCAAAAAACAGAGTACAATGTCCATAATTAAAGGGATACGCTGTCATGCGTTTTTCTGTGTCTCACCAAGTGGTCTTCTGTCTTATAGCTGACCCCACATGTTGAACATATATATGTTTTGCCTGAAGGCCCTGGAGCCACATTTCCTTCCACAATTTCGGCAAAGGGCAATTCAAAGAAAGAGCCATTGGCTGGATCAATAGGCACCTCCTCATCTTCGTCTGACATAGCCTATATGTTGTGATAAAATGTCGGAGAACAATATACAATAATTAGCCTATCGCCATGTTAGATCTACAACACATAACATATACGCCATTGTTTTAACGTCATATTGTACGACGTCACAATGTACAGGGAATCTCACGTTGGAGAGATCCGCGCGACGCAGAGAGCCTAACCCACATTTCTGAACATTTGGTCCCTAAATATAATTCATAATGATCTGATTCGTAATCCGTTTTTGGTCGCTCATACAACACTGTTTTAAATGCAAGACAAGACTAACACATGCTGATCACCGTCGCATATATTTGCTGTTCACCGTCTCACTATAACTTTTCTTGATGCTGTTCACCGTCGCCTGAATAGACGCACGTGGTGCAACTTTTTAATTAATATCAACGATTACGCTAATTAAATTCATAGAAGTTTGGGTGACATACAAAGAGCATTGAATAAGGAATAATTACCCAGGATAATCTTTATCGATTAGTGTCAGTTATTAAGGATGCGAACAACTTGAAAACGAAATTTCGTTCTAAAACAACATCGCTCCCCGTGTTCGTACGATATATTTAAGTACAAGGCGTTCTGCTACTTAACTGAACGATTGAAATGACGACTGTTATTTCCCATGAATGAATATCCATTAATATTGCCCACAATCTGAGAAGAAATGCGAAAGAAATCCCAATTACTAACACCACCTCATCTTTGCGGCAAAAATAGCCCCACCGGCTGGCTCCCGTTTCACCGGCTGGCGACGGTCGGATGTAGGGGGTGGTTTTTCTAATTTGTTTCCGCGTTTTTAGGCCCTGTGTCCGTAGCAATTTCATCATTTCGTTTTCAATAATTGCCAAGCCGAAGTTGGCCCGTGACACTTGTTTCAATGCCAGCGATTGGCGGGCTGCCGTGAACGAACCAATGAAAATGCTCGACAGATCAGTGAACATACTAGGCACATGGCAATAGATAGATGATATAGAGCCCAGTTTTCGACAGCATGTGTCCACGTTGACGATGGGCAAACGGGCCTCAATCGTAAGTTTTCAACTGGTGACATTTATTTTTATGTTCAATTCTAGGCGAATCCATTTCGATTCGCCTGAATGCCCTGTCAGGCGAATCTTCACGCGAATGGATCGGCAGATTCGCGTCAAAATTTGACATAGAAAATTTTTGAAGGGGGTCATAAAGTTTAAGGCGCGCGTTCAAAACGCACCTTGGTGCCTCTTCAGGCGCGTTATGGTGCGCGTGCGCGATCGTGCGCCTCAAATCACAAGGCCTGCATATTGTGCATGCTTCCAATTCCAAAGAAATAGGGATCTGGTCAGCTGATCAGTTCCGATTCTGTATAAATAAATTATATCAGATTTCCAACCACTGGTTCGTCCGGACTGGTCAGAGTGGACCACATATTGAAAGAGCAAAGGAAGCATAGGATATTCTCCAATATGAGAGTTAGGTGCAGGATTGGCTTTTTTTTAGATACTTTTCAAATTTCCTATGCTTTAACATGGTGCTATAGCATACTTGGCAATATTGTGCAGATATTTTTGCTAAACTTCGCAGTAGGCAGAAAAGTGGGTTACTTTAATAGCATCAATATTCAATATTTAGCACTTTTATAATCTAGTCTAATTAGAATATATTCGCATTAAAATATCTGTAACACCTTGTCGGAGAAAGGACAATATATTCAATATTTAGCACCTTTATAACATTATCTAATAAGAATAGATTCGCACATAAATATGTAGCTGACGTCTGAGAACAGACAATATATTGAATATTTAGCACTTTGATAATATCATCTAATTAGAAAAGATTCACAGTTAACCCTAGTCCTGTCGGCCAGTTATACGCTGGTCAGCGTGTGAGTGCCAGACTGTCAAGCAGAGTTGAACTGTTCAAAATGGGCTCGAAAGAGGCGACTGTCTGGTCGTTGAAATTTATAAATAAATTGAAATAATGGATGGTATTTGATGCACGATACATCAATTTGAAACACTGAACATGCACTCCGAAAAGATTTGGCATTTTACAGCTTTAGAAATATATAGGAATCGCAATTCGGCAAAAATTGTGCACCATAAAACTCACGTTAGAATTCTATCACGTTCAGAGTACTACCGATGGACGGTCTGTTTTGCTTCATCTCCACTTAATAACTCGTCTAAATTCTTATAGATGTCACAGTATGTATTCCTGGTTACTCGTAGCATAACGATTATTGAATATTTATTGAATATTCCAAGTAAATCGGTAAAAATCCTTCTGTTTACGCGAAGTGTAGCTTCCCACCGCGAAACCAAGCGCCATTCTGACTTCGTCGAAATCGGCCAGGGCGCATGCGTAACTCGTGAATATTTTATGCTAATGAGCAGTTGAAGCTGTTTGACCAATCAGGAAGTCGGCTTACGTCATGTGATCAGCAATTTCCCGGGTTCATTGGAGTTGAATGGAAAGGACTCGAAACACATGACCATTTTATCCAATAAAATTGACGCATTTTTACAACCTGACACGTGAAAGGTTGAGAAGAATGAAAGCAGAGTTGTTGCCCTTCAATTTGACATCTTTAACGTTGGGATTGTCTTCCGCGTTTTCGTTGGAGAAGCTCGTAAACAGGGTGGGTTTTTACGCGTTTCAACAAACTTTTCTCAATAAATGACGCTCTGTTTTAAATTTGTAGACGATCTTTACATAAATAAGTGTCTTTTTTAATAATAAACACCGAACTCACGTGAAATAATTAATGAAATAATACGTTATAGTTGGAGTAAGTCGTGTCTGGTTTGATTTTTCCACACGTGGCTCCAAATTCTTTCGAAAAACGATCAAACGTCCGACAGTTTCTCGGAACGTATATATCCGGTGTCGACACTGGGAACTTGACAGTCCAGCAACGTGTATACACGGAGTTGACAGGACAAGGGTTAAATATCTATCTGGCGTCTGGAAAAAGACAATATATTCAATATTTAGCACCTTTATAATATCATATAATTAGAAAGATTCGCACTCAAATATGTAGCTGGCATCTGGGAAAAGACAATATATTCAACACTTAGCACTTTTATAATCTATACTAAATAGAAGAGATTCGCAGTTAAATATCCACAAGACCCTTTTCAGAGAAAAGACAATATATTCAATATTTAGCACTTTTATAATCTAATATAATTAGAAGAGATTAGCATCAAAATATCTCTAACACCGTGTCGGAGAAAGGACAATATATTCAATATTTAGCACCTTTATAATATCTTCTAATTAGAATATATTCGCATTTAAATATGTACATGTAGGTGACATTTGAGAACAGACAATATATTGAATATTTAGCACTTTGATAATATCTAATTAGAAGAGATTCGCAGTTGAATATCTATCTGGCATCTGGGAAAAGACAATATATTCAATATTTAGCACCTTTATAACATGGCAGTGTGACTAACGTCACAGGACCTACGAAGTACAGTAGGCATTAGGACTCGAACGCGAACTGAACTCTTGGAAATCCCCACCCCCAGTTGAAATTCTGCCTATATTAAGATGGGCACCGCCCAAGTCAGAATCGCCAGTGATTTTCATCAAAAATCACCAGAAATTTTCATCAAAAGTAGGTCAGCTCAGAACTTGTTGGTAACAGTCTCCTAATGCGCCTTCATTCCAAAATAAATAACGATCGCCGATTTAATTTTACAATTTTTTAATTAAAGGAAACAGATTGAATAATATAGGTTCAGTAGATTTCAAGCTTTACGTGTGAAAATACATTTACATCTCTTTAATGGTTTTCAGTGCCCTTGTACAGGATCAAAACAACTTTTTGAATCACATTATTTTCCCAACAATACAACAAATTTTATATATAGTACTATAGTAGAAAGGTAGCATTTATGTAGTTTACGGTAATTCAACTCAAGACCAACACCTTCTATGGACAAGATAATAATGATTCTATGTCATTCTCCTGAGCATAACCGGTACAAAGACGAATAAATAGCGTCTCTACATCACGTTGTTATCTAGATATATGAGACAACACATTTTGGGCATCGGCAATCTGATGAATGTACTATTCCGGTTTTCTTGTTTCACATTATATTCTATGGCGGTTGATCGGTGATTTTCTTCATTGATAAACGCTAAACCACCTCAGCTTCGTTATGGAAACAGCGCTGATTGTTTGATGGTATATGCAGTAGTTAAGATTAACCTCAGTAATAGGGCCATGTGGCATACAGTGGGACAGGGTATTTTTAGCTGTGGGTAATTTGACCTGAATTTGAAGGCTCAAACCTGATGTGGCCAATGTGAAATAGCATACACGTTAAAGGCTACAGTTCACATATATCTATAACAATATACTGAAGTGTTAATTATCAATCTAATTTTAATCAGAATTATTTCAGATCAGAACTTGCTGGTAACAGTGCCCTAATGCACGTTCATGCCAAAAATCAAGGTTCTAATGTCAACGGTTCTCCTTATTTTGCCGACGAAAGGATTCGGATGGACTCACTCACTCATTACCGGACAATTTGCGATCTGTAGCCTACTTCGTAGGAATATCAGATAATTAGAAAAGATTCGCACTTAAATATGTAGCTGGCGTCTGGGAAAGACAATATATTCAATGTTTAGCACTTTTATAATCTATACTAAATAGGAGAGATTCGCAGTTAAATATCCACAAGAGTCTTTTCAGAGAAAAGACAATATTTAGCACTTTTATAATCTACTATAATTAGAAGAGATTCGCATTAAAATATCTGTATCTAAAAGAAAGGACAATATATTCAATATTTAGCACCTTTATAATATCATCTAATTAGAATATAATTTGATTGTTGCAATCAAATACCAAAGTAAGATGTTGTTTTGGGCATTTTGTTTCTTTTGAAATTACAATGAAAGGGACCGATTGTCTCCGAAACACCTTTGGTCATCGTTGAGTGATTGGTTTGTTGTGCCATTAAGTCTGAATACATGTCAGCTGTCTGCATCAGTGAGGTTGCCTTTATATCGCCCGTTCTGTAGGCACCAATCAAGCATTACCTGGGACTGTCTTAAACAGCCTGAGCACATGCGCGTTGTTTTACCAGGAAGAACGATAGAATAATCTGTTATTGTCTGAGTGGAGTTGCACAGACCACAAATGAAAATGTACTTACGACTGTCTTAAAAATCCTTACATAACAGCGCATGCGCATTGTTTAACCAGGAAGAACCTAGAATAATCCCCGTTATTGTCAGAGGAGTTGCACAGACCAGCAAATAAGGTGTAGGGCTGCCTTAAACCTCCTTATTCACCAGTCCATGCAAGATTGAAAATATGTAGCATTTGTGCTAATTATACAATATATTTTCTTTAAGGAGAGGCAATCGGACAATTTGGAGCTGCGATTTAGAAGAAATATTCAATATTTATCATCATGATCATGGCTGCAATTTAGGAGAAATATTCAATATTTAGCATTTGTGCTAATTATACAATATATTTTCTTTCGGGAAAGGCAGTCCGACAATTTGCGTTTGCGAGTTATCATAAATATTGGAAATTTTCCTCTGGCTGCAATTTAGAAAGAAATATTCAATATTTAGCATTTGTGCTAATTATACAATATATTTCCTTAGGGAACAGGCAAGTCAAAGTGCTAACAAGCAGTAATCCTAGAAATTATCTTCAAAGTAGCACACCCCTTTCTAAATATCACTGATTTTAGAAATTATTTGCGAAGTAGCAGATCTGCTAAATAGCATGCGAGACAATAATAACCATTCCTGCACCTTAATGCAATATGAGAACATCTCAGTGCTTGCTCAGTCCAAATTTTTGAATACAAAATATACAACTCATTAGTATGACATATAGCTCATTAAGAGTGAGTATGATTTAAAATCGCTTTCAGCAACCTTTCAGTCATATCATGTTTGGGACACCATTTTTTCTTCACCCGAGATCCCAATTGGTTAGGTCCTATTCCTCTTTACATCATCTGGAAACCCCACAGGCTCCAGTTAGCTATCTGGGGAGCTGGAGACTTAAATTCTTGCCATGCACAATGACACCCCAGGTCAATCCCTGGGAGCCCCAAGGGGCTAGCTCATGAAGATTTCCATTAGTTCATCTTAACTCATTGCTACTCATACTGGCCAAACTGGTCTAAGCCGAGTAGATTCATAATGGCCGTAACCGCCAAAAAATTGTCGCATTTCGACACCACGTGAAAATATTTGTTTTACTGTAAATGCTCATCGACTGACCACTCGCCGAGGTTCCCCATCGTACAGCAAGTATATAGTTGGCAAAAGATGCTCAAATTTTACAGAAAATTATACCAAAAACGTTTATAAAGTTATATTTATTGAAGACTGAGGAATTCATACATTTTCTTTGTGATGGAAATAGGAAAATTTGACTAATAATTTACCTTTTTTTTGTCATTTTCAACCTCAACGAAATTCCGTTTCCTGTGGTCGATTGACGAGTTCAGGGTCTCATTTCAAAGGTCGTTTCCTGTACTTTTCGTCTATGATGTGTACGTCATCAGTTAACCAACGTAATGAAGGATCCATCGATACAACGGCTTTGAAAGTTTCAGAGTAAAACTAGATTTGATTGGTCCACAATTACGTCACAGTGAGAAACGTTGGCAGTGATTGACTGCCTCTCTTTCACTATTCAGGCCCCATTTTCCGATTTTCGAGCAAAGTCAAAGCCCGCTGAGACGATGTGCTGGTCTTGCAGCCCCATGATCATCACTTTGGAGTGGGTGAGTTAATAGGATTGAATGTCGCTTTCAACATTATTTCAGTCTCGATGAACCAACTAAGCACCACCCAGCCAAGTTGCATTCCTGCTGCTTCAAAGAAGAAATCTTTGAAGCAGCATGAAACCTCCATCCACCAAATAAAACACTGAGGACAGCACCTAACTTAAGACAGAGATGAGAGCTTTAATACAAAGAATGGACAAATTTCAATAACATATTCTATGAAAACCTACATTCTGCTGTGATGTTCGCACGTAGCACTGCGGATAGAATGAAAGTTTTGTCGTAGATTATTTTCGTTTCTCGCCAGATTTTGTTCCATGTTAACCACGAACATACAGATATTTTAATAATCAGTTTTAATAAGCTTTTAAAAAATATATATATTTATCTGGGTTCCTGTCAAGAAACATGGATAATTTATTTCCAAAAAGATGGTCCATATATCAGCCTATTGTTTCAGCTGAACATTGCTGAGAAATATGAATACATAGCCTAGCAGATTTTCATTACTCTCTGCAAGTAGCAAAGGGTTAAGCTAAATCTGACACGAATCAGGCTTGCCGATCTCTGTGTAAAATATTTCTCCTCTCCGTGTTCATGGAATATCATTTGAATAAAAGCATTACTTATTACAGACATATACATAAAAAGAAAGTGCTGCTTGAATCATTGGAGCTTAAAACCTGATGAAAATCTTGGTCGTTTTTCTTCACCATAAAGTATTTGACACCCACTTAATCATGGTTCTCCAGACAAGTAGAAGTGACCTATCCAGCTGGAATCTGCCACTAAAGTGTGGGTGACACTACTGATAATATGAAATAACAATAATTTATGAATATTAAAGTAACAGTTATGTCATCACTGGGTCAGTTTATTCATCACATGTAGCTACAAAAAATCACAAAAGACAGAAAAAAATGGGGTTAAATGAGAAAAATATCCCAGTCATTCAACAACAACAACATCTGCTCACTCAAGATGGATTGGAATCAGAAAGATTTATTCATGTAAATTATCAAATTGCCAATCGGGAAAGAGAGACTTGGTTTACATATTGTTGTACATGTAGTGACCGAGTTCTCCGGCCGGCAGTTGAACCACCGACCCCTGGCTTACCAGCCCAGCGCCCTACCAACTGAGCTTTAGGGAAATTCCCGCTAGCTACACGCTAGTACAGGCACTGGGTGAACCCACTTCCTACCACACTCCTCTCCATCAGGAAAAACTGCCATCCTCTTTCCCTATTAACCCTGGGGCTAGCCTAACAAGCTTCCCCATTCCCTCCCTCATACCACCCATCCTTCCAAGCAACTCAACTCGACAATCAGATCATCATCCACTTCCCACAATTCCTCATCTCGACAACCTCACCATCGACCCAACCCACTCCCATTCCCGCGAGGATCCTACCGGCGACGCCAATGTTGTAGTGACCGAGTTCTCCGGCCGGGAGTTGAACCACCGACCCCTGGCTTACCAGCCCAGCGCCCTACCAACTGAGCTTTAGGGAAATTCCCGCTAGCTACACGCTAGTACAGGCAAGCCTGGAAATAACGGGCCGGTCACGGACATTGTCCGACACCGAATGGAGCTTTGGAAGGCACAAATCACTCGGACCCGGTCGTTTTGTCCGATGACATTTTGTACTGGAAAATTTAATCTGTCCACAGTTTTCCACTGTTTTGGAGCGGAGGATGTTTATGCTATTTCAAACCTGAAAAAAAATCTGTTTTATTCGTCAAACTTGCAATGACAATTGTCCTGCATGGCTAGTCAAAGTCCCTGCTCGACCATGCTTTCCATTGTCGCCGAACGCCATGTTCACAAAATTGCTGACGTCATCATTATTGTGGGGAAATCCTCGAACTGGGATTCCCTTTGGCAGGATCATTCTGCGGGCGGGCATTCTGATCTGATATTTTACAGCTACCTACCACCCGAAACTGGACAAAACTGGTACACTATAGACATTGATGTACAAAATGTAAGAATGCTTTTGGCTGCAATTACTGCAGGCAAACGAGTTTAGACTCAGAAATTGACCTTTGCAGCAACAACAACAACAACGTCAACGATCACCTCTCCATGAAAAATGACCAGTTGCAAGGTTACAAAATGACAATCTTGGGTGGTTGATTCTCCTAATTATATCTGGGAGGCATAGTTTTACTTGTCTGGATTTTTACAAACAGAAGACCTGATGGAAATCGTTTTGTTTTCTATTTTTTTTTCCAAGAAATATTGAAGGTATAATTATTTTTTTGTGTATTCATTTTGGGTGCCCATACATGTTACATAACTAAATGTCAGCTTAATAAGGCTGTGGATATCCTTGGAGGTACTGTTGAAAGAAATTTTGAGGGTCAGCCAAAACACATCTTGAATACAGATTCAACAAAGTTAATCATGCTGTCAAATTTATTTCATTTTAGCTGATAATAATTATAAGCAATTATTCTTGATCATAGTAGGCCTACAGTTGTAAGCTGTGTTGATAGTAGTAGGTTATCATCTGTAGTGCTGATTACGAAATAGTCTTAACGAGGCCCGATGCCTTTGTCAGGCACCAAATTCCAAATGTCAGGCACCAAGGTATTAATGCCTGTCAAAGTGTCACGCACCAATGAAAAAAAAAATTCCAGGCTTGTACAGGCACTGGGTGAACCCACTTCCATCCACAATATTGCACATGTCAATGAGTACCAGAAGCAAGACAGACAGAGGTTGCATTAAATTTACCTGAAGTAGCAGTCAGCAATATTTTTGATACATAGCGACTCCAAAACTCAGCCAACAAATCATTTATTCTCGAACAATGCACAATCAAATCTGGTACATGACATTATTTTCTTGGTTTTGTTTTTTTTGCCCTCTATAAGCAGTTGAAATTGTTAAAATTATAGTCGTACAACAAGAAACGGAGTATAAATACTATAAATTGGAAAATTATCTTTAATATAACGTAAAACTGCAAAAGTATCACGTTTACACTTTAAATGCACTTAGCACAGGGATTCATTGACGTCCGTTTTTACTACCGTTAAACGGTAGAAAAAAAATGTCAAAAACTGAATATAGACAGCAAAAAACTCAAAAGTGTACGTTTTGGACAAGAAATACTCAATGTTTTTGACGAAAACTCAATACTCGAAATGGTGCAAATTATTTCAGTGATGTGAAAATCATCGCCGATCCTTCGACAATTTGCGAGTTCTGCGAAACGTTCACAAACGGAAGTGGCGGTTTTCACATGTTTTGCTGCAAGTTCTACCAGGCATCCATTACGTTCTGCTTCGCGCCTCTCCATGTAGCGCTGTAAGGGTCTCACGGACTGTGTCGGAGTTGACCCGAGGTCATCTGTTGCCACAGTGAACGAACATGGCGACCGTCTCACTGGGCGAATTGATATCAGTCGCTACTCACCGATATATATTCCCGCAGCATATAGTTCTAGGGTATTTTGTCAAAAAGCTGCCTTCAAACTGTGTGAAACTGACGTTTTGAAATACATTGAATAACTGTTTAGTGTATTTCGAGATAAATATGCATTTTGCGATCAGTAAAACAGTCAGATAGAACAGTCCTTGGTTTTTACAAGAATCCTGTAAAAAATGGCGAGACCCCTACAGGGGTAAATGCAGCGTAGCGCAAAGCACCCTGGGAGAGGATGGTTTTGCTGACGTCATGCGCTAACTAATCCTCGGAGACCTTTGCTCGATTATTTTTTGGGAGCCTCGAATACTCTCTGTAATGGTTCCCGACTGGCGCCGAAGGTATGAGTGTATTCTCCTTCGCTCGGCTGCTGGTGCCCGGCTACCTACGTTAAACCCAACAGACGAAAACAGTCTATATGAAGGAATTGAATGCTAGCTGGCGGTCTGCAGACGAAAAGTACACGAGGCTGAAAACGAAACCTGGGACATTTTGGATATCATTTAGCAGATGAATTTGATTCGGATTCGTTCATAATTAGAATGACAAACAATTTTCCCTAAGACAGAACACCGGGCAAAGTAGAATCAAGCGGTAGGAAATTTATGAAAATAAAATTGGATCGTTTCTGCAGAGACATTGCGTGTATGATACCCGTCATGAACAACAACAACGCGGTCTAGCACTTTACGTTGAGAACATGCATTTCTTCAGAAGTCGGTTTATTTGAGGTCTAGATTTTAACTTTAACGGCATTGCATTTCTTGTTTATGTCCGTGACTCTTGAATTTTTGTTGGTAATTTTTATCTTTCACTGTAAAAACCATCATGGTATAAAATGAGAAAATGTGGTACATGTACAAAAATATCTGGAATTTCCTTATTTTTTTTAATGTTTTTGCGTATCTCACATAGCCTAGTCTTTATATAAAGGTTCATTAATAACAATTGTTGATTTACTGCTTGTCAGGGAATGCAGCAGGTGGCCAGATTTTTATTTATTTTTTTTTTTTTTTTTTTTTATGATTATTTTTTTTTGCAATGCGGAAAATTTCAATATTTGTTTCATATGCAATACAAAGATACAAATGAAATAAAATTAAGAGTATATACTTACCACTTACCAAACATGATTAGGTTGAATACTGCTCATCAATGGAGATAATCACTCGCCTGAACTAATTTGTGCTATTATATGTGTGCTAACCACCCTCCTCAGAATAAATGAGGCGATTTCAATTTTTTCCATTGAGAAGTTTACATCTAGTTGTGCAGTAACTAGCACTAGTGAAAATGGCAACTGGTCACGAAATGCTTGGTTCCGCAAATTTGGATTCTCGCAAACTAAGCCACTAAGAATCCAACTGGATTCTCGCAAAATTTTGCGAAATTCTACCCCTGCAGTTCCTTTGTTCTGAAGTTAGACGGCAACCATGCGATGGACGTAAAGTAGAAGTCTGAGTTCAAGACATCATTCTGCTTGACAGCTGCTACATCTTACGTGAAAATCCGCTGATGATGTAAGGATTTTATAGCGTCTCTTGCAAGCGTTATATGATAATTCTCTTTGAATGTTTATGATAGTTTGTGATCTCTTACCGCTGTTGGTGTTGCTACAAACACGAGGTCCAAAAAAATGAAATCTATTAAAATAAGTGAGCAAGTTACAATACAGAACATGTGTTTTTTGTCATTCAGATGACCATTATCCAAATCACATTAGATAGCTCACCTTAGTACTACAGAAACTATTTGTTCATATCTTAATTGGTAGGGTGGTAAAAACATTCAAAAACTCAATATCAACTTGTGGGTGGGCCGTAAAAACTTGGAAAAACTCAATTTGAGCATAAAAAGAACTCAATATTTTATAGTGGGTAGTAAAAATTTGGACTTCTATGAATCCCTGCTCGTATGACAGTATATAATCTGTGGGTAAGACAGAGTATGTGTATAATGGTATAACCATGATGGGCTCCTCGTATGACAGTATATAATCTGTGGGTAAAACAGAGTATGTGTATAATGGTATAGCCATGATGGGCTCCTCGTATGCCAGTATATAATCTGTGGGTAAGACAGAGTATGTGTATAATGGTATAACCATGATGGGCTCTTCGTATGCCAGTATATAATCTGTGGGTAAGACAGAGTATGTGTATAATGGTATAACCATGATGCGCTCCTCGCATGACAGTATATAATCTGTGGGTAAGACAGAGTATGTGTATAATGGTATAAGTCCATGATGGGCTCCTCGTATGCCAGTATATAATCTGTGGGTAAGACAGAGTATGTATATAATGGTATAACAATGATGGGCTCCTTGTATGCCAGTATATAATCTGGGGGTAAAACAGAGTATGTGTATAATGGTATAACCATGATGGGCTCCTCGTATGACATTATATAATCTGTGGGTAAGACAGAGTGTGTGTATAATGGTATAACCATGATGGGCTCCTCGTATGACAGTATATAATCTGTGGGTAAAACAGAGTATGTGTATAATGGTATAACCATGATGGGCTCCTCGTATGACAGTATATAATCTGTGGGTAAGACAGAGTATGTGTATAATGGTATAACCATGATGGGCTCCTCGTATGACAGTATATAATCTGTGGGTAAAACAGAGTATGTGTATAATGGTATAGCCATGATGGGCTCCTCGTATGCCAGTATATAATCTGTGGGTAAGACAGAGTATGTGTATAATGGTATAACCATGATGGGCTCTTCGTATGCCAGTATATAATCTGTGGGTAAGACAGAGTATGTGTATAATGGTATAACCATGATGGGCTCCTCGTATGACAGTATATAATCTGTGGGTAAGACAGAGTATGTATATAATGGTATAACAATGATGGGCTCCTTGTATGCCAGTATATAATCTGGGGGTAAGACAGAGTATGTATATAATGGTATAACAATGATGGGCCCTTGTATGCCAGTATATAATCTGTGGCAAGACAAGAGAAGTACATAATGGTATAACAATGAGGGGCTCCTCGTATGCCAGTATATAATCTGGGGGTAAGACAGAGTACGTGTATAATGGTAAAAACAATGATGGGCTCCTCGTATGACAGTATATAATCTGTGGGTAAGACAGAGTATGTGTATAATGGTATAACCATGATGGGCTCCTCGTATTACAGTATATAATCTGTGGGTAAGACAGAGTATGTGTATAATGGTATAACCATGATGGGCTCCTCGTATGACAGTATATAATCTGTGGGTAAGACAGAGTATGTGTATAATGGTATAACAATGATGGGCTTCTTGCATGCCAGTATATAAAAGACAGAGTATGTGTATAATGGTATAACAATGATGGGCTTCTTGCATGTCAGTATATAAAAGACAGAGTATGTGTATAATGGTATAACCATGATGGGCTCCTCGTATGACAGTATATAATCTGTGGGTAAGACAGAGTATGTGTACAATGGTATAACAATGATGGGCTTCTTGCATGTCAGTATATAAAAGACAGAGTATGAGTATAATGGTCTAACCATGATGGGCTACTTGTATGCCAGTATATAATCTGTGGGTAGGACAGAGTATGTGTATAATGGTATACATGTAGCCATGATGGGATCCTCGTATGACAGTATATAATCTGTGGGTAAGACAGAGTATGTGTATAATGGTATAGCCATGATGGGATCCTCGTATGACAGTATATAATCTGTGGGTAAGACAGAGTATGTGTATAATGGTATAGCCATGATGGGCTCCTCGTATGACAGTATATAATCTGTGGGTAAGACAGAGTATGTGTATAATGGTATAACCATGATGGGCTCCTCGTATGCCAGTATATAATCTGTGGGTAAGACAGAGTATGTGTATAATGGTATAGCCATGATGGGCTCCTCGTATGACAGTATATAATCTGTGGGTAAGACAGAGTATGTGTATAATGGTATAAGTCCATGATGGGCTCCTCGTATGCCAGTATATAATCTGTGGGTAAGACAGAGTATGTATATAATGGTATAACAATGATGGGCTCCTTGTATGCCAGTATATAATCTGGGGGTAAAACAGAGTATGTGTATAATGCTATAACCATGATGGGCTCCTCGTATGACATTATATAATCTGTGGGTAAGACAGAGTGTGTGTATAATGGTATAACCATGATGGGCTCCTCGTATGACAGTATATAATCTGTGGGTAAAACAGAGTATGTGTATAATGGTATAACCATGATGGGCTCCTCGTATGACAGTATATAATCTGTGGGTAAGACAGAGTATGTGTATAATGGTATAACCATGATGGGCTCCTCGTATGACAGTATATAATCTGTGGGTAAAACACAGTATGTGTATAATGGTATAACCATGATGGGCTCCTCGTATGACAGTATATAATCTGTGGGTAAAACAGAGTATGTGTATAATGGTATAGCCATGATGGGCTCCTCGTATGCCAGTATATAATCTGTGGGTAAAACAGAGTATGTGTATAATGGTATAACAATGATGGGCTCCTCGTATGACAGTATATAATCTGTGGGTAAGACAGAGTATGTGTATAATGGTATAACCATGATGGGCTCCTCGTATGACAGTATATAATCTGTGGGTAAAACAGAGCATGTGTATAATGGTATAGCCATGATGGGATCCTCGTATGCCGTATGTGTATAATGGTATAACCATGATGGGCTCCTCGTATGACAGTATATATAATCTGGGGTAAGTCAGAGTATGTGTATAATGGTATAACCATGATGGGCTCCTCGTATGACAGTATATAATCTGTGGGTAAGACAGAGTATGTATATAATGGTATAACAATGATGGGCTCCTTGTATGCCAGTATATAATCTGGGGGTAAGACAGAGTATGTATAATGGTGTAACAATGAGGGGCTCCTCGTATGCCAGTATATAATCTGGGGGTAAGACAGAGTATGTGTATAATGGTATATCAATGATGGGCTCCTTGTATGACAGTATATAATCTGTGGGTAAAACAGAGTATGTGTATAATGGTATAACCATGATGGGCTCCTCGTATGACATTATATAATCTGTGGGTAAGACAGAGTGTGTGTATAATGGTATAACCATGATGGGCTCCTCGTATGACAGTATATAATCTGTGGGTAAAACAGAGTATGTGTATAATGGTATAACCATGATGGGCTCCTCGTATGACAGTATATAATCTGTGGGTAAGACAGAGTATGTGTATAATGGTATAACCATGATGGGCTCCTCGTATGACAGTATATAATCTGTGGGTAAAACAGAGTATGTGTATAATGGTATAGCCATGATGGGCTCCTCGTATGCCAGTATATAATCTGGGGGTAAGACAGAGTATGTGTATAATGGTATAACCATGATGGGCTCTTCGTATGCCAGTATATAATCTGTGGGTAAGACAGAGTATGTGTATAATGGTATAACCATGATGGGCTCCTCGTATGACAGTATATAATCTGTGGGTAAGACAGAGTATGTGTATAATGGTATAAGTCCATGATGGGCTCCTCGTATGCCAGTATATAATCTGTGGGTAAGACAGAGTATGTATATAATGGTATAACAATGATGGGCTCCTTGTATGCCAGTATATAATCTGGGGGTAAGACAAGAGTATGTGTATAATGGTATAACAATGAGGGGCTCCTCGTATGCCAGTATATAATCTGGGGGTAAGACAGAGTACGTGTATAATGGTATAACAATGATGGGCTCCTCGTATGACAGTATATAATCTGTGGGTAAGACAGAGTATGTGTATAATGGTATAACCATGATGGGCTCCTCGTATGACAGAATATAATCTGTGGGTAAGACAGAGTATGTGTATAATGGTATAACAATGATGGGCTTCTTGCATGTCAGTATATAAAAGACAGAGTATGTGTATAATGGTATAACAATGATGGGCTTCTTGCATGTCAGTATATAAAAGACAGAGTATGTGTATAATGGTATAACCATGATGGGCTCCTCGTATGACAGTATATAATCTGTGGGTAAGACAGAGTATGTGTACAATGGTATAACAATGATGGGCTTCTTGCATGTCAGTATATAAAAGACAGAGTATGAGTATAATGGTCTAACCATGATGGGCTACTTGTATGCCAGTATATAATCTGTGGGTAAGACAGAGTATGTGTATAATGGTATAGCCATGATGGGCTCCTCGTATGACAGTATATAATCTGTGGGTAAGACAGAGTATATGTGTATAATGGTATAGCCATGATGGGCTCCTCGTATGACAGTATATAATATGTGGGTAAGACAGAGTATGTGTATAATGGTATAGCCATGATGGGATCCTCGTATGACAGTATATAATATGTGGCTAAGACAGAGTATGTGTATAATGGTATAACCATGATGGGCTCCTCGTATGACAGTATATAATCTGTGGGTAAGACAGAGTATGTGTATAATGGTATAGCCATGATGGGATCCTCGTATGACAGTATATAATCTGGGGGTAAGACAAGAGTATGTGTATAATGGTATAGCCATGATGGGCTCCTTGTATGCCAGTATATAATCTGTGGGTAAGACAGAGTATGTGTACATGTATAATGGTATAGCCATGATGGGCTCCTTGTATGACAATATATAATCTGTGGGTAAGACAGAGTATGTGTATAATGGTATAGCCATGATGGGCTCCTCGTACATGTCGTATGCCAGTATATAATCTGTGGGTAAGACAGAGTATGTGTATAATGGTATAGCCATGATGGGCTCCTCGTATGCCAGTATATAATCTGTGGGTAAAACAGAGTATGTGTATAATGGTATAGCCATGATGGGCTCCTCGTATGACAGTATATAATATGTGGGTAAGACAGAGTATGTGTATAAGGCCGTTGTCAGTTAATAGGTTGTTTAGCATGACCTTCTCCTGTCAAAACATACATGCTAGATGCTATAATTATTAATTATTAATTATTGAAGGTAAATTTTCTACCATGGACTCATTCCATATCAAATCAAAATAATCTCCCATTAGCCTGTTCCATAAAGCAAATCAACAGGACAATGTGTGTAATTATTCTCTAAAGAGACATTTTAAGTTTGCTTTAATTTAATTAAAACATTCTGTAAATAATTATGGTAGATAGTAAAACTTAAATGCACACACATTGTGCGGAAAAAAATCAAGGGAAACAACTCTTACTTCAATGTGACTACTATAAAAGATATCTTACATAACTTATTACCCGAATTTTCAACGTCAGGAGTCCCCTCTTATTGAAATCTAATTTTATTTCTTTTACACTGACTGAAGATAGGGATTCTCTGTCCAAGGCAACGAATTTTGTATGTCCGTCGTCCTTAAGCTGTACGAGAATTTTGACGTGCACGTCAACAGCATGTGTTGTAGTTGTTGTTGTGGGGACTGAAGACGTGAAGCGCTCGACCACTTCGATCAAAAGCGTTTCATCAGAGACGGATGGTTAAATTAGGCACGATGTACCGACTGGTTGATGAGGAAACAACTGATCCATTAACCAAAACCATGATGACTTGGGTACACAACCGTCTAAACTGCCGGAGTTCTAACTTTACTGCAACGTGCTCGACACGTGGGAATCCCCGCTAGAGATGCATGCCGGGATAACGACTTCGCCTCGTTTTAAAAGAGCGGGCTTCCCCCAAGAATGTGAACCAAAATGGCGGATTTTGATCGCCTCCGCGGTTGACGGCACGGTCAGCTCATTCGTTTTCATGGATTTGCTTACTTATTTTTTTACGGCCAATAATTACTGATAATTAAAATACATGCGGCATTATTGATCTCCAAAATATTGATGCGGGCGGGTCATGCGAAACAACCTATCAACTGACAACGGCCTAATGGTATAGCCATGATGGGATCCTCGTATGACAGTATATAATATGTGAGTAAGACAGCTAGAGTATGTGTATAATGGTATAACAATGATGGGCTCCTCGTATGACAGTATATAATATGTGGGTAAGACAGAGTATGTGTATAATGGTATAGCCATGATGGGATCCTCGTATGACAGTATATAATATGTGGGTAAGACAGATTATGTGTATAATGGTATAGCCATGATGGGATCCTCGTATGACAGTATATAATATGTGGGTAAGACAGAGTATGTGTATAATGGTATAGCCATGATGGGCTCCTCGTATGACAGTATATAATCTGTGGGTAAGACAGAGTATGTGTATAATGGTATAGCCATGATGGACTTCTTGTATACCAGTATATAATCTGTGGGTAAGACAGAGTATGTGTGTAATGGTATACATATAGCCATGATGGGCTCCTTGTATGCCAGTATATAATCTGTGGGTAAGACAGAGTATGTGTATAATGATATAACCATGATGGGCTCCTCACATGTCATTATATAACCCCAGTACATAATATGTGGGTAAGGCCAGTATAATAATCATGTACAACAACTAACATCCCCATCGGTCACGTACTGTACGCGTACGGTACGCGAAAGAATGGCAAAAGGTATGCGTGCGCGCAAGGTTCGGCAATGTACTTTTGCAAGAGCAAGTTACTTTCGCGAAAGTATGTTTCTTTCGCGAAAGTTTGTTTCTTTCGCGAAAGTATGTTTCCTTCGCGTACGCAATTTTTCTAGCCGAGAAGAAGCCGTTTACGTTACATGTACCTATACAGACAGTTTTTCCGCATCGGTGTTCGAGATGGCGACGTTCGCGGGAAAGAAAATTATGTTGATCTCGTCTCTATAAAATTGTATACCGCCTACCGGTATTCTGAACGCTTAGCCTAGAACAAAACACGTCCTTATTTCCCTGGCTGGAAGCAGTGGGGCTTATAACACGTTCAGTTGTCATCTCTGCATTAATTACGTATTATAAACAAGAAATAAGAGTCCCCCGCAGTTTCTGGAAATTGGAATTCGACATTTGTAACACTGTGAACTTTGACCCTGCAAAGCTAACCCCCTGAAGAGAGCCGCACCACGTATCGCTGCTCAGAAGACTTTGGCAGATGAATTGATGAATTAAAATACCGTACAATAACAACTACATGGCTTGTTGTCCCAAGGTTTTGTGTTGCAATCTGTTATGGTCGGCGTGAGACGTGCACATGTAGCTCTTTTGTTTGTAACCTTGGCTGTTTGGTCCCGGAGACTTGAATGAATGAAACTGAAAGAATTTTTATAGTACAGTGCGCCCATTATGAGCCGAGTTCATTGACAAAACAACGGAATAAAAGAACAACATTTCACGTAGGGTACATAGGTCTAATACATGTACCCATTAATACAATAATAGTAACACTTTAAATTAAGCCTCTAATTAAGAAACTGAATCCAGTTTTGGCGAGACATATTATATACATGAGGCTGCACCTAAAACGTGCTTTGACCCCTCAGCACAATATGTCCAGCGAATAGTGCTAAAATAGGGGATATTAAACACCTTTACTAAGGCTGTATCAGTTAAGTAGTAAATAGTAATCCAGGGTCGTAATAAACTGGAATAACATGAAATAAACATAATAGTGCACATCTGTCCATAACTCTGTAAAGAAATGACGTAACACGAAATAAACATGACGGTGCACATCTCTGGGTTACTAGGGATATTCACTGTGAGTATCAGAGCTGTCAGTCAAATTGTAACTGAGATCTAGCCCGGACAAAAGTTAGTGACGGAAAATTTCAAAGGGCCATAACTCTGTACAGAAATGACGTAACACGAAATAAACATGACAGTGCACATGTCTGGGATACTAGGGATATCCACTGTGAGTATCAGAGCTGTCAGTCAAATAGTAACTGAGATCTGGCCCGGACAAAAGTTAGTGACGGAAAATTTCAAAGGGCAATAACTCTGTTAAGAAATGACGTAACAAGAAATAAACATGACAGTGCACATGTCTGGGATACTAGGGATATTCACTGTGAGTATCAGAGCTGTCAGTCAAATAGTAACTGAGATCTAGCCCGGACAAAAGTTAGTGACGAAAAATTTCAAAGGGCCATAACTCTGTAAAGAAATGATGTAACACGAAATAAACATGACAGACATGTCTGGGATACTAGGGATATTCACTGTGAGTATCAGAGCTGTGGTCAAATAGTAACTGAGATCTAGCCCGGACAAAAGTTAGTGACGCAAAATTTCAAAGGGCCATAACTCTGTAAAGAAATGTAACGCGAAATAAACATGACAGTGCACATGTCTGGGATACTAGGGATATTCACTGTGAGTATCAGAGCTGGTCAAATAGTAACTGAGATCTAGCCCGGACAAAAGTTAGTGACGCGAAATTTCAAAGGGCCATAACTCTGTAAAGAAATGACGTAACACAGAATAAACATGACAGTGCACATCTCTGGGATACTAGGGATATTCACTGTGAGTATCAGAACCGTCAGTCAAATAGTGACTGAGATCTAGCCCGGACAAAAAATTGTTGACACGGCCGGCCGGCCGGCCGACCAGACGTACATGCCGATTGCAAGACCCTGCAGCCCGATGGGCTGAGGGGTAATAAAATGCCACATCTGTTGACATGGAATCGGGTGGGTCTAACAAAAGAAAACATGAGGCAGCACCTAAACGGTGCAACAACCCCTCAGCCAGACAGTTTTAGTCAGTGTATAATTGGTACACAATGAATGGAAAATGCATATGTAAAAGCCTGAAAAATTTGGTTGAATGGGATGTTGGATGAATTGGAGAACTATAATAAATAGTTTGACATATCACGTGCAAAATATATGGCGGAAGAACAAAAATATTCTAAACAAAAACAAAAGGCTTCAAGCCATTCTTGCTTTGAACCCTAATGATAATCTGAACAATAATTATAAAAGTCTTCCGATTTTCAGTGGGAGCCATGTAATATAGAGTTTTTGATAGGAATACGAAGCTGCACATCTAAAACCCCTCGGCTCTGGGTGCCAGCCATTCACATGTACTAATTTGAAAATATCAGGAACATCAAGCAGTCAAGTCACAAATATACAGATTATCAAAAAACTTGCAATCAGGAATGGCCATCCAATCAGGCAAACTGGCAGTCATTACTTGTCTCTTGATGTATCTATGACGTATACCAAGCAAACTGAACACTTGAACAGTATCAAAGGATAGATCATCACTGATTTTACATGAACTGAAAATGGCTGCCAAGGTTTCCATCCAATCAGAGAAAACGGTTCCGTCATTCAATGTTAGTCTCTTGATGTACTGATGATGCATACAAAGTCTTGCATCAAACCCTTGAACAGTACCAGAGGTATAGATTTTGCATAAATTAAAGATGGCAATAAACTTTTCACCTAATCAGAGAAATTGGTTGTCATTAATTGTAAGTTTCTTGATGTATCAACGATTTGTAGTTTCATATGAAGCACTAAAATGGTATCAGATATAGATCATTTATGATTTTGCATAAATTAAAATGGTCGCCAAGACTTCCGCCCAATCAGAGAAACCAGTTCTGTCATTCATCGTAAGTCTCTTGATGCAATGATGATGTATATAAAATTTTACATCGAGCACTTGAACGGTATCAGAGATAGAGATCATTAATGATTCTGCATAAATTAAAGATGACTGCCTATCCTTCCCATCATTCAGAGGAACTGATGTGGTTATTCATTGCGAGTCCCTTGATATATCGATGCTGTATACCAAATTTCATATACATGTAGAACACTTAAATGGTATCAGAGATATACATCATTAAAAATTTTGCATGAATTAAAGATGGTCGCCAAGATTTCCGGCCAATCAGAGAAACCAGTTATGCCATTCATCATAAGTCTCTAGATGCATCGATGATGTTTACCAAATTTTACATTGAGCACTTGAACGGTATCAGAGATAGAGATCATTAATGATTTTGCATAAACTACAAACGGCCGACCATCCTTCCCGCCTCTCAGAAGAACTGATGTGGTTATTCAATGCAAGTCTCTTGATACATCGATGCTGTATACCAAGTTTCGTATAGAACACTTCAATGGTATCAGAGAAATACATCATTAAAGATTCTGCATAAATTAAAGATGGCCGCCAAGGCTTTCACCCAAAAAGGAAAACTGGTTTGGTCATTCCTTTAAAGTGTCTTGATGTATTGATAATCTATACCAACTTTTACACTGAAAAGTGAAATGGTTTCCGAGATACACAAGATTCATGGTTTCGCATAAATTAAAGATGGCCACCAAAGTTTCCACCCAATCGGGTCCAGATTCAATAGGGTTCTGGGTCACGAGCATATGGATGTACACGGCAAGTTGTATCGATAATCTATACCAAGTTTCACAATGAACAGCGAAATGGTTTCCGAGATACACAAGGTTCATGGTTTCGCATAAATTAAAGATGGCCACCAAAGTTTCCACCCAATCGGGTCCAGATTCAATAGGGTTCTGGGTCACGAGCATATGGATCTGGGTAAGTCGTTCTAAAGATATCTTGGTAAGGAGAAAGCTGTGACGGTTTCGCATAAATTAAAGATGGCCGCCAACCAATCGGGTCCAGATTCAATAGGCTTGTGGTTGACCACCCAACAATCCTGCATACCAAATTTGAAGTCTCTAGAAGCAATGGTTTAGCTTCTAGACCGGTCACAAGAATTGTTGACGAATTTTCCGTGACGTTGCCATGGAAACCGCAAAATTCATCATAAATTACCCAAATTCGATAGGCTTGTGGCTGACCACCCAACAATCCTGTATACCAAATTTGAAGTCTCTAGAAGCAACAGTTTGGCTTCTAGACCGGTCACAAGAATTGTTGACGACTGACGACTGACGACCGGACGACCGTACGACTGGACGACCCACCGGACGTACTTGCCGACGACAAGACCCCACAGCCTTATAGGCTGAGGGGTAAAAATAGTTGAGAAGATCTTGGATGGTATATAAAAAAAAAAAAAGATTCGTTCTCATTGAGGCGTATAAGGTACATTCCAAAAAAAGTTTTCCATCCTCAATACAATCATGTTGTCGCTTATGTAGATATCAATGAGAAAAGTACCGGTATTTATTAGGTCATTATTCAAATTATTATTATTATCAGCTCATCAAAAATTTGTCTAATGTGATAATAAACGAGAAGGATGCAAGATAATTTTACCGATAGCACAGAGGAATATACAAGATAAATATTCTGATAAAAAATATTATAAACAATTTTGAATAACTTTTTCTTTTCTCATATCGCCCAAACAGTTTTACATTCGCCTTCATAACAGATCATATTGTGGAACGCAAATAGAATACAGATCTAGAGTAAATGGAAGAAATTCTTGCATAAAACATTCACTTTGTGCACGAGAAAGCCGGAATGCGAAATTGTTGACCTGGTTGTTTTGCAGCGCGCGGACCACGGCGAAAGCACTCTTTGTGAATACGTCGCGAAAGATTTCTTTCCAATTTAGAGCATATAAAATTATGTTTTTAGATCTAATATAAAGTTGACTGTAATAGAAAAAAGAAACATATATCTCTGTGAATCTGGGGATAATAAAGATCGATCTCATGAATGATCTTCATTATTTTCTTGAAGTTGGAAAGCCATTTTCACCCAACTGTTCTCCGCGAATGTGACCGACGACATGACAAAGTAATGTATTACACACGTTTACACTCACGAGAACGAACCGAAATGAGCTGCTTTTTACAGCTACGATTCGTGACCTGTTTAGAATGTGCTTTTTGTCTTTGATACGAAGAGCCCGATTCTCTTGTAATTTTGAAAGCAAACAGTAAATGCGCTAATTTCTGAAGATGATTACGGCTTGCAAAATTAGGCGGCCGATAGGTTTTTTTCCTTTCCACGACTATATTCTATGAACATGCAGAAATTATAGAGAAAAATACAGAAAAATATATTCATAAAACTATTGTACTACAAATATTGCATAAACGACAAATACTTGCCTTCCATTTCCATCAAAAAAACCTCAACACAGGTATTCGGTAAAAACAGCTGAGAAGCTCAGAAAAGCCGGTAAGGTGACAAGATTTGAACCGGGAACCGCGGCAAAACTCCGTTGTCGCAAGTTCTTTTTCGATCGCACCAACCATTATTATTTTGACATAATTTAACTCGGGTGCAAACAAATCAACACAAACAAACCCATAAACCTTTAATTACACAAAACGGCAACATTTCACGACGTTTTATTGACTACTGATACATCTTTCGCGAAAGATACAGCTTTCGGGAAAGATAGAGAGACTTGAAACTATGACACGAAACCACTCAATTTCTTGATGTCGAGCTTTCGCGTACGCGTATGCGAAAGATATGTGAAAGCAGTGCGTGAGCTAACGGGAATCGTACACGTACAGTATGCGAATTTGGGACTTTAGTTGCTGGTCGTACTGTACATGTGTCCTAATTCTTCATATAACAAGAGCCAAAATTGGCATCAATATACACCCGCAAAAATCATCATCTCCGCTTAAATACATGTATGCGACACTTCATCTCCCCCTAGTGTATCCACTCACAAAAACTTGCAATATGTAGAAAACTGTCATAGATAAAGACATGAACAGTTCAATGATTTCCTCATTTTCTGGCCAGTGACCTTTGACTTCTGATCTACATTTGGGTATATGACACAAAAAACACAGGAAGGAAGCAATCAGAGATTGCTCAATTGTATGCCCCCCCTTCCGCTTTAATCCGACACTGCCCCGCCATTGTTCTGTTCTGTATTAGTCGGCGGAGGACTTCATGATTATGAAAATTCTATTTCAGTCAATTTTTTTGCATGCCTCGCATAATACATATTCAAAGTATCGCCGGGCTTTCGTAAAATCCGAAAATGAGACCTACAGTCATTGTACATTCCTTGGGAGTATATTGTGGTGAAATTATGAAGCGATCAGTAAACTTTGAATTTTGCACCCAATTAACTCTTTTTGGGGCAATTTCATACTTCAGGACCTATGTGGTCTGCTTTGGAATGTAGAATGACATATATATAGCCATTTTCCTGGTCCAAATCGGTTATGGACTGAGATCCAGCCTGGACAAATAAATATATCTCATTCACTTAGGTTTGATAAACAAAGGATCATAACTCTTGAAAATATAACCGAAAGCAGAGAAACTTCATGCTGCACAACTATGGGGCATTGACCACATATCATACAAATTTCATACTTGTCCATGCAATATTAACCGAGATCCAGCCCGGACAAGTCCCAATTCACAAAGATTTCAAGAAAAAAAGGGCCATAACTCTTGAAAATATACGCGAAACGCGGAGAAACTTCACGCTGCACAACTACAGGGCACTGACCACATATCCTGCAAATTTCTTAATTGTCCATACAATATTAACCGAGATCCAGCCTGGACAAGTCCCTAGTCACAAAGATTTGAAGAAAAAAAGGACCATAACTCCTGAAAATATAGGCGAAAGGTGGAGAAACTTCACACTGCACAACTACAGGGCACTGACCACATATCCTGAAAATTTCATAATTGTCCATACAATATTAACCGAGATCCAGCCCGGACAAGTCCCAATTCACAAAGATTTGAAGAAAAGGGCCATAACTCTTGAAAATATATGCGAAACGCGGAGAAACTTCATGCTGCACAACTATAAGGCACTGACCACATATGCTGCAAATTTCATAATTGTCCCTACAATATTAACCGAGATCCAGCCCGGACAAGTCCCAATTCACAGAGATTTCAGGAACAAAGGGCCATAACTCTTGAAAATATCAGTGAAATGGGGAGAAACTTTACGCTGCACAACTGTGGGGCACTGGCCACATATCATGCAAATTTCATACTTGTCCATACAATATTAACCAAGATCTAGCCCGGACAAGTCCCATTCACAGAGATTTCAGAAAAAGGGCCATAACTCTTGAAAATTATACCAGAACTCGGAAAAAACTCTACGCTGCACAACTACGAGGTACTGGGCACATTCCATGCAAGTTTCAATCCTGTCCATCAAATATTAACCGAGATATTGCGCGGACAAGAAACTCGGATGGACAGACGGAACGACAGAAGGACGCCCCGGCAGATGGACGGACAAAGCGATCGCTATATGCCCCCCCTCTAATTAGAGGGGGGGCATAATTAAAACTGTGGATAGAAAATTGTCCCAGATACAGACCAGACGTACAAATAGATGGAAATCGCCATCACATGTATGCCTTTTTTTGGCGGACGTAAAAAATGGATTATTAGGATGGCTACACTCCATATAACAGAGTAATGCCCAGCACCAGTCAATCCTTTCCTCAATAATACTCAAACTGATCACTTTACATGATATACTTTCAATCATGCAATATCGTGTTTGTTTGGTTTACCCTGGCTGTATACAAATACATATCTTTGGAAGGCTTGAATAGTTACCAATATTTCTGACGCCATCGTTAAAGAAGATATCCTGACTGGGTTCAAAATGACTGGAGGCGGCCACTGGAGATTTCATTGGTATACCATCCATGGACGTACTCTGGAAATAAACATAATTTACATGCAATCATCTGTATATCTACATGTATGCTTATTACATACACACGTCCACACACATCAGTATTTAGCCTGACATTACATGTAGTTGACATAAATATGCTTTTTTCTGCTTTTAAGTCTAAAAATGCTGTCAAAAAATTGAAGAAATAGAGACACCAGATCCGCTCATATCATTAACCTAATTGCTACCACCTGAGTTTCTATATTCTGCCTTCTGGTAAGGGATGTTCCCGTTTTGTTAAATAAAGCGAACCCCCTGGTGTGCTCTTTTGACAGGAAAGTGACCCACCCTCAAAGATATTTTGGTTACAGGCCGGCTTTTATCATGTCCATGCTACATTGTATAAATCATGGACATGAGATCCCAAACACTACCCTCCATGGCCGAGTTCCACCAAGAAATCCCCAAGATATTTCACAAACTGCAATAATAATTGTTTTGCTGAAAAAGTATTACTATCGAATAAAATACTAAATATATCGAAAAAAAATATATGAAAATACACTCAAGACAGTATTTCCTAACTCAAGATTATCAAACTTTTGCCCTTGCCATGCATGCACTGTATTATCATGATTGTTGGGTTCCAGTGTTCTGTATTTTTTTGGAGCCAGGATTGTATGTATCCTGTAGAACGAGCTAACATTCAATTCCAAACCTGGCAGTGTCATGTTTTAATTCATACCGAGTGTATACATGTACATTCGTACAATGACCATGCATATATGAATTCATGATGACCAAGTTTACACACTTGTAGCTAAATTGGACACTTTCCTTTTCATCAATAATTTGGAATTCTTTGTAACTGAAATCACAACATTCAGTGTAACACATTGTCCATCACACAAGCACGTACATGTGCAATAATTAATTATGTAAGCGATGATCATGTACATCTATAATTTCAACTACATGTTTGAAATCGGCCATTAGGAAGCAAAGAAGTGTACATAAATGTCACATAAATTACACAAAATACCGCAGACCTGTCATGTACAGACATACATGTAAGTCAGCCAAACATGCCTAAGGGAATATAGAAATAAAATGATAATAAACACATGTGCATACATTGGATCTTCCCATGACATCAGATTGTATACCTGCTACTGTCAGATATAACCTCTGATTGCATTGGGGTCGATCGTGGCTTGCAGCTACATGTATAGTGCGCACGCTCTCGGCCAATCAGCACCATCCGCTTGTAAACGGAGCGAAGTGTGCTTGGCATGTCACATCTAAACAAGACGTGTTGCTGTGTGTTCTTGCGCAATAATTTAGCTTAAACAGGGCTTCTTTTTAGAAAATGGCAGGAGAGTTGAAAAATGGCTCCTGTAGACAATTTTAGAGAACTGATTTGGGAAATAATAAGAGTGATCTGCATTTAATACAGTATATTATTTCTATATTTGAGAGGAGTTATTTTTCACTCTCCTGAGACCCAATTAAGGGGAGCGGTAGAGAAGAAATAGTGATCACTCCTGCTATTAAAAACTGCATAAAACTTGTTAATTCTTTTAAAAGATATATACTTGATGCTGTTTCCATCTCTGCAGATACATGTATGCTACATGTACCTGTATTGATCAAAATCGATACATGCAGAATGTGCACGTGCATGTGCACCATGTTTTCTGCACAGTGCAGTCAGAGGGTGTTACAGTTTAGGAGGTTACAAACTGTGACAATGGGAGAATGGGGTCTTCCGTGCAGGGGTCCTTGATCTCCTTATGCAGTCTCGTATTCTTTGTACATCCAACTAAATTTATATACAAGAACACATAAATGGAAATGCATCATAATGCCGACGGCAAATGACATAAATATACATGTACATGTACTTTTAACATGGTTTATACGCAGACAGAATGATCCCTCCTTTGGCTAATGTGATGTAACTTCAAAATTATCAGCGAGTGTGTTAAAAAATTGAAGAGATTAGTTAAGTAATTTCGGTAATTACATGTAGTCTGACTCTGTCAACCGTATTATTTAAATCAATAATTCAACAGCCTTAGTATTTACATCAGCAATATAGTTAGTCAATATAGTTAGGACTTTGAACCGAGATAACAGGCAAATGGATGACAAGTGTAATATGAATCTCTCTTCCTGTCAAATTCCTTCACAGTTTTCATCAATTAATATTAGTGGACAGTGATTCTGAGGTAATACTCTATTTTTATCTTCATATAATGCCATTTTTCTTGATATATAATGTCATATCAGAAGCCCAGCTGTGCATGCAACACTTTTGCATATAAACATAATAAAGGTAGAAAGCAGCCTCGCCATCTGTCGGATACATGTCGGATACATGTACATGTATCTGCAAGATTTGCCACTTGGAACAATTTCTAAAATGTGAATAATAGGCCAAGGAACATATGTACATGTACACTCTCAACAACATTCAGAGATTATTCCTGAAGTTCAGGCCATTCAACTAAATTTCATTTTTAGGGATTTCAGCCTGAAATTCATGGTTATTTCCTGAATTCCAGAGCATTCACAACCGAATTTCTGCAATTCAGAATGTTTGTCTCCAAATTTAATTTGTAGCTGTGAAGATTGAACCCTGTGTCCAGCAGGTCCAGGGGTGAATAATTTTAAGAGTGTAGTATCGGATTTGGCTGACCTTGACAAACAGTCTAAAGATTCTAAACATCTAGATCAATTGAACCTGATCGAATTATACACATAGTATTTTTATCAAAATTGAACAAGCGTCCAACTCAAGAGCCACCAGAGAAGAACAATTGTCCAAAGAGTCTCCAAGGAAGAACAAGTGTCCAGAGAGTCACCAGTGAAGAACAAATGTCTAGAGTCAAGGAAGAATAAGTGTCCAGATAATCACCAAGAAGAACAAGTGTACAGAGTGTCACCAAGGAAAAACAAAGTGTCCAGACATGCCAGAGAGCCGACGGAGAAGAACACGTGTGCAGAGAGCCACCATAGAAGAACAAGTGTCTGGAGATCCACCAAGGAAGGACAAGTGTCCTGAGAGTGACCAAGGAAGAACAAGTGCCGGAGTCATCAAAGAAGAACAAGTGTGAGTCACCAAGGCAGAAGGCAGTGTTCAGAGAGCCACCCTAGATGAAGTGTCCAGCTCTCGAGCCACCAGCGAAGAGCAAGTGTCCAGAGAGTCACTGGAGACGAGCAAGTGTCTGGAGAGTCACAAAGAAATAATAAGTGCCCAGAGAGTCACAAAGGAAGAACAAGTGTCCTGAGTCACCAAGGAATAAGTGTCCAGAGAATCATCAAGGAAGAACAAGTGTCCAGAGAGATTTCAAGGAAGAACAAGTTTTCGGAGAGCCACCAGCTGTGAAGAACAAGTGTCCAGAGAGTCACCAAGGAAGAACAAATTTGAGTCAGAGTCACCGGAGAAGAACATGTGTGCAGAGAGCCACCATAGAAGAACAAGTGTCCGGAGAGCCACCAAGGAAGAAGAAGTGTCCTGAGAGTCACCAAGGAAGAACAAGTGTCCAGAGAGTCGCCAAGGGAGAACAAGTGTCCAGAGAGTCACCAGTGAAGAATAAGTGCCCAGAGAGTCACCAGTGAAGAGCAAGTGTGCAGAGGGCCACCAGAGAAAAAGAAGTGTGCAGAGAGCCACCAGAGAAAAAGAAGGGTCCAGACAGCCACCATCTGGAGAAGAAGTGTGCAGGGAGTCACCAAAGAAGAACAAGTGTCCAGGGAGCCACCAAAGAAGAATAATTGTCCACAGAGTTAACACAGAAGAACAATTGTCCAGAGAGTCACCAGTGAAGAGCAAGTGTGCAGAGAGCCACAAGAGAAGAAGAGGGCAGAGAGTCACCAAGAAAGAACAAGTGCCCATAGAGTCACCAGTGAAGAGCAATTGTGCAGAGCCACAAGAGAAGAAGAGGGCAGAGAGTCACCAAGAAAGAACAAGTGTCCAGAGAGTCACCAGTGAAGAGCAAGTGTGCAGAGGGCCACCAGAGAAAAAGAAGTGTGCAGAGAGCCACCAGAGAAAAAGAAGGGTCCAGACAGCCACCATCAGGAGAAGAAGTGTGCAGGGAGTCACCAAAGAAGAACAAGTGTCCAGGGAGCCACCAAAGAAGAATAATTGTCCACAGAGTTAACAGAGAAGAACAATTGTCCAGAGAGTCACCAGTGAAGAGCAAGTGTGCAGAGAGCCACAAGAGAAGAAGAGGGCAGAGAGTCACCAAGAAAGAACAAGTGTCCATAGAGTCACCAGTGAAGACCAAGTATGCAGAGAGCCACCATCTGGAAAAGAACAAATGTCCAGAGAATCACCAATGAAGAACAAGTGTCCGGAGAGCCAACAAGGAAGAATAAGTGTCCGAAGAGTCACCAGAGAAGAACAAGTGTCCAGAGAAGAACAAGTGTCCAGAGAGTCATCAGAGAAAAACAAGTGTCCTTAGAGTCACCAGAGAAGAACAAGTGTCCATAGAGTCACCAGAGAAGAAGTGTGCAGAGAGCCACCAGAGAAGAAGTGTGCAGAGTCACCAAGGAAAAGCAAGCGTGACTGTCCATAGAAGCACCACAGAAGAACAAGTGTCCAGAGAGTCGCTACAGAAGAATAAGTGTCCAGAGAGCCACCAAGGCAGAATAAGTGTCTGTGGAGCTAACAGAGAAGAACAAGTGTCCAGAGAGCCACCATGAGAGAATATATAAGGTGTCCAGGGAAACACCGAGGTCGAGGAATAAGAACCGCAAATGCATTCTTCTCTAATCTTAGTACATGGTCATCACTGTCCAATTTTTGGGAATATGAACGATGATTGCATGACATGTATGTACATGTACATTGATCAGAGATCTAATGAGAAATATAATTCTTTCTAGAGTGAATTTCTTTCCCCTACAGTAATGAACCAGCCTTTTATCATTGAAATACATATACATATACTTTGCTGAGCAAATGTCATCAGTAGAACATAAATTATATAATTTATTTCATTGAATTTATAACTAACCCTTTTTTAAATGACCCACATTTCACATTAACACAGCAATGGCTTTGAATAACACATAGTTGTCATGCCTGTAGATAAAAAGGCATGAATAATAAAAAAAATACTTTTTTCACATGTAATTTTTCCCATTCGAAGCATCAATAGTCACAGGCAAATTACCATGATCACCCCACTTTTACCATATACATGTACATGTGTGTACATGTAGGAGTAGGACTGAACTGATGCATGAAGATAGGATTGGGGATTGATGTGTTAGGGATAAGTTTTTGAGGGTGATAAGATATTAAACATGTCTATCATGCCTGAATGTTCATGAAATTGAATAGTTATGTAGATGTGAAGCCAAAGTTAGAGGAAACAAAGTTTGACAGTGTATCATGAGGAAAAACAAAGATTACTTTTTCAACTACATGTATTCAAGTCACGCGAGTAATATACATGTAGCTTTTGTATTGATGAACAAGAAAAAATACTGAAGAAAATGTTGAAAATAAGACAAATAATTAGAATACTAATGATGATTACATGTATCTTTCATGAAAAGAAAATCCTTTTTCACCAAATTGTGTATGTATATAGGCAAAATTACAAAATCCCAGTCTTTTGACCATGTTGACACTGAATATGTCAGAATTTTGCCCAAATTCCGCACAGTTCTAAAATTTCCCATGTACTTATTTCTGAAAATTCTTCTTTGAATCAGATATTATAAACACCTATATGTGAAATAAATTCACAAACACAACTTGCTACCAGTCATATAAAATTTCAATGTCTTAGGCTCATAATTGGTGGAATTGCCGCAAAGAAGCAAATCTTTCATGCAACATGGAAACCAGGTACCCTAGTACAAACACTGGAGACAGCACATAAGACAGGTCATGGACTGGATGCTTACATTGGTGTAATAAAGGCAATGCAATTACACTGCTAGACACCATATTATCAAGTTCCTGGTGCTTCTCAGCAAAATACATTGAAGCAACAGGAACCTGTACCCACTTGGCAACAAAAGAATCAGTAAGTAAATATATCACAAACCTTATCCAGCATGTCCACAAATCCACCTCCATCTTGTCCAGATAAGGACATATTTATGGGGTAAATTCTAGACATGTTCTTACTCCACCATGTCCAGCAGAAAAATCATGATTAGGGTTTACAGAAACTAGACCATGTTAGATTCATGTACATTAATATGAATGTAATGACATTGTTATCAGTGCCAGGTCTAATCTTCAGTATACAAGTAAATAACATAGGTAAATAGTGTACACTGATAAGTATTGGCAGTAATTAACAATGCCATCATATCTACATGTAATTAGTCCATGTACTGGTATTACACATGGCATGCATACTGTTCACACATATTGTCTGGTCATCATGCTTGTTTATGGCCAAATCAGATCAGGAAAATGTGGAATTTGGAGTGTCATTGAATTCAGGAACATTCATGGAAAGGTACATGACATTCTCGAATTCATGAAACAGTTACAAAGTCAGAAGGTCTAAACTACAAACTATTTCACTTGGCTGTGTTTGATAGTGATCAGAACTTCCACTTACATGTAGCTATCAGGTGTGAGTAGGCAGCACTTCAAAGCAATTATTATGGAGGTGACCAGGCCTGTGTGACTGAATACATGAGGTGACCAGGCCTGTGTGACTGAATACATGAGGTGACCAGGCCTGTGTGACTGAATACATGCATCACGATGTTCGGGTACAACAGATTCAGTGCTTACATGTTGAATGATGGCAACAATCATGAGAGATCACGATGCACATCAGTATACTTCCGTTTATATATGTATATATGTACCATACATGTACGCTGATACCGATACGAACACATACAAGTACTGTAATTAACTTAAAAATCGACCATAGAGGTCCATGTCCCCCGCTAGCAGCACCAGTTATGGTGGATTACATCCACCATAACTGGCGCTGCTGCTGCGGGGGCCATGGACCTCTATGGTCGATTTTTTGGCGTCGATGATATCTCATATCATTGATAACAGTATGATTTGAAAATGGAGATATCGCTGATGAGCTTAACATAAATCTAATACAGCAGATGGCACCCATATTGGATTATGCACATCCATAAAACATAATACATGACTGTCCTCTCACTAAGGTCAAGGGACTCCCCAAGTTTGAAGTACAGATCAGTTGAATCGTACTCCAGCTATTGTCCGGACAAGATCAAACTGCTTACAATCCAATATGGCTGACGGCGGCCATATTAGATTACGTACATTGCTGAAAAACAATCCCAACTGTCCTCTCACCAGTGTCAAGGCACACCCCAAATTTGAAGTTGATCGATTAAATCGTTCACGAGTTATTGTCCGGACAAGAAAATCTAAGATCCAACTACTTATAATCCAATATGGCTGACGGTGGCCATATTGGATTATGCACATCGCTGAAAAAAAAATCCAAACCGTCCTCTCACCGATGTCAAGGCACTCCCCAAGTTTGAAGTAGATCAGTTGAATCGTATTCCAGTTATTGTCCGGACAAGATCAAACTGCTTAAAATCCAATGAAATCCAGTATGGCTGATGGTGGCCATATTGGATCAAGCACGTCCTTGAAAAACAATCCTAATCCTCCTCTCAACAATGTCAAGGTACTCCCCACATATGAAGTAGATCGGTTGAATCGTTCTCGAGTTGTTGTCCGGACAAGATCCAACTGCTTATAATCCAATATAGCTGACGGCGGCCATATTAGATTACGCACATTGCTGAAAAACAATCAAAACCGTCCTCTCACCAATGTCAAGGCACACACAAAGTTTGAAGTTGATCGGTTAAATCGTTCATGAGTTATTGTCCGGACAAGAAAATCTAAGATCCAATTGCTTATAATCCAATATGGCTGATGGCGGCCATATTAGATTATGCACATTGTTGAAAAACAATCCCAACCGTCCTCTCACCAATGTCAAGGCATACCCCAAGTTTGAAGTTGATCGGTTAAATCGTTCACGAGTTATTGTCCGACAAGAAAATCTAAGATCGAACTGCTTATAATCCAAAATGGCTGACGGCGGCCATATTTGATTACGCACATTGCTGAAAAACAATCCCAACCGTCCTCTCACCAATGTCAAGGCACACCCCAAGTTTGAAGTTGATCGGTTAAATCGTTCACGAGTTATTGTCCGGACAAGAAAATCTAAGATCGAACTGCTTATAATCCAAAATGGCTGACGGCGGCCATATTTGATTACGCACATTGCTGAAAACAATCCCAACTATCCTCTCACCAATGTCAAGGCACACCCCAAGTTTGAAGTTGATCGGTTAAATCGTTCACGAGTTATTGTCCGGACAAGAAAATCTAAGATCGAACTGCTTATAATCCAAAATGGCTGACGGCGGCCATATTTGATTACGCACATTGCTGAAAACAATCCCAACCGTGCTCTCACCAATGTCAAGGCACACACCAAGTTTGAAGTTGATCGGTTAAATCGTTCACGAGTTATTGTCCGGACAAGAAAATCTAAGATCGTACTGCTTATAATCCAAAATGGCTGACGGCGGCCATATTGGATTACGCACATTGTTGAAAAACAATCCCAACCGTCCTCTCGCCAATGTCAAGGCACACCCCAAGTTTGAAGTTGATCGGTTAAATCGTTCACGAGTTATTGTCCGGACAAGAAAATCTTACGGAATTACGGAATTACGGAATCACGGAATTACGGAATCACGGACACCGGTGTTTCTAAGTCCCCCCCCCTACTAAGTAGCGGGGGACAAAAAGGGGCATAACTCTGCAAAATATTGTCCGAGATGACTCATTTTCGATAGGCTTCTGATTTACGTGAAGATAAATAGATGTAACAAGTTTGGTTGCCATGCATGAAACGGTTCTGTAGATATCGCGGTAACGGACGGACGGACGTACGGACGTACGGACAGCCGTACATGATGACAATACCCCTAGGCCAAAGTTGGCCGAGGGGTAAAAACTAAACAATAATATACAGTTGATAGAAAGAGTAGATTTGCAACCATATCTAGTCTAACGGCATTAAATGCAATCAACAAGGAGTTACTTCCCTTGATGTGACCGACTTCAATACAGAGTTGTTCCCCTTGGTGTGATCAGCTGCTCCAAAATACCCTGGGAAAGAGGATGACCAGAGGTATTAAACCTCTGAATAATTTACATTTACGACAATGTTAACGAAACTGTACATGTACCTGGTTAATTCCCTAATTGAATTTAGCCTTTCATCTTTCGGCAGGAAGTATTTTATTTCAGGTGATGAACATTTTGACAAACATGATCTATCAAAACTTCAAGCTGTGGCTCTACATTTAATGTCCAGATTTTGCCTTTTTCTCTGCTAGCATAGTATTGGCTCCTCCTATGGAGGGCCAATTATTGGCTGATGCAGCAATGACAACATTTTTCCCAGTTAGACTGCAGATTCTGAGATTGAAAACGAGGTTGGACTACGTCATGGGTCAAAGTGAGACAATTTTGTGGTTGTGTATGAAGATTGGGATGGTTTCTATTAATGGTGATCCAATGAGAAAGCTGATCTTAATTTAAAATGATGCGGGTCAAATAACCAATCACTGGATGGGAGGCAGCTGGAACAGCATGCTGACACTGTCTGTTAATATCTTGATTTAACAGAGAGCCCTACAGTCTGTTTTCTCTGCCTGCTGAAAGCAGTGCTCAGGCCGCACAAATAGTTCCCCGGTGAAGCATCTTATCGAGCATTGAACAAAATAAATTTGCAGCTGAATTGAACAAATACCATAATCGCCGTCTGCACAACTGGCTCTCCATTAATCATTGCAATGAAGGCAGAAAAAAAACACGAGCACATTCTGATCTTTAGCAGAGATTACATTCAGGGGTTACCGGATCGGGACTTTTTTTATTTAGAGGCCTGAACCCTAGTAGGTTGGGTATTTTCCTCTGATCATTCTGATATCAGACATGTGCATGTATCATTCAATAGCCATGAAGATTGGAAAATCTCACGTATTTGCATCGAATTATTTGCATGCTATGCGGTTTCAGTTACATGTATCCCTATCCACACACAACCGTTTTCAACTTGCTAAATCACATATCTGGACTTGGTGATGGTTCTTAGCTAAACCATAACAGAAACTATTATTAGTTCTTGAATGGATGACCCATATATTTCTGTATATACGGAAACATGTCACAAGCTAGTTAGTCCTTTCATTTTTGCAATATGATACTCTCGAAAATGGTTATTTTGTGGATTAGAATTGAAGATTGAAATTGTCAATTTAGTAATATACCATATTAACTGGGAATATTCCTTCTAAAAATAGATAATAATAAAATGGAACGAAATTCGAATGGAGGACAATGTAAATAATATGAAATCACTCCCCATCCCACTTGTCAGCCCGGTATCAATTCAGGGTGACTCTTGTGGTTTGTGTCTGGTGTCAGCCGAGATCAAACAAATCTTTCAGAGACAGGTATTCCTTTATCGCAGGCACAGACTCCAGGTATACTTCTTTCATGGTCCTGAGTTCCACTAAGTGTGAAAGAATAATCAGTGTTCCAAAAGTCAAAAAAAATTAAAAAAATGGAGGATAATTCAGTTAAGCTAATTGCTTATGTATCTATCTGATGACTTAATCATGGCAGCCAGGTCTCTGAACATTCTACAATGTCATCAGACTGAATCAGTGTATATTAGCCATCTTGAGAAAGATAGGGATCTCGTTCATTTTAGAATTTCGACATGGCAGTCGGTAATGTAAATATGCCGAATACTGGAATAATGCAATCCATTCAGTATCACTTGAAAATATGTCTTGGTCGTAAAGCTGTGAGATCATACACAGCTGCAAACTGGTACAAACGTCCAACTTTAATAGACCCCTCAATCTCAACTCCCAATGGAATCTTACAAATTTCCACCAAACAAATGAATAATTTAATCAACGATTCCCAATTTAGCAGTGTATATCTGATCTCGAGTCCATTTTTCAACACAGCTTGAACAAAATAGTGAAAGACCATGCAAATATAAAAGGCATCTATATAATTTACATTTATGGCTGATTCCTAAATTGAATTTAGACTTTCATCTTTCAACAGGAAGTTGTTTATTTCAAGTGCTACAACTTGAACTTTATGACAAACATTTCAAAATTTTAATCTGTGTGCACCTCTACACATAACATCATGATTTTGCCTTTTTCTCTGCCTGTCAAAAGCAGTCTACAGAAACTCACAATTAGTCCCCCGGCAAGGCATGTTATGATGCAGTGCATCAAAATAAAATTTACAGATGAATAGAACAAATATCGTACTTGCATGCTGCCTGTACCGCTGGATTTCCATTAACCGTTGCAACGAAGGCGAAAAAAACTTGAGAACATTCTGATCTTTGGCAGAGATTACAGTTTGGGATTAACAGATCAGGCCTGTTTTTTATTTAGAGGCCTGTTGTCCAGCCCACCAGAGTTAACTATCTCTTTATCCAAGAAGAAACTGAATTTGGTCTTTACATTCCCTGCATAGTTTCACTGAAACGTATCATGAAGTATGTTTCAATTATAGATCCTGATGAGTTTGTCTGGTCAGTGAACTGTTGAAAGCATCCAATCAACAGTGAACTATCCGATATTAAGATATCAGTACAGGGAAGAAGTATGGATTGACCTGACCTTGAGTATAACTGAGGGAGCTTCTATTATAGCCATTTTATTATTATAGCTTACCAAAATATTAACACAATGACTGCATGTTTTCCTCAGATATTACAGTCAATACAAAGCGGAATGACCAGATCAGTTTTCTTGGGTCAAGGAATAGGTAGTTTAATTGTGAATGGATCAATTGTGATGGACACTGAACTGTAGAACAAAGCTACAGAACTTGGTACCAGTAGCCCAAGCTAGAATGTGTAACTTTGACTTAAGGATGGAGAAAACAGCTACAGATTTAATTTCAGCTCTAGCAATACATCAAGCTATGTGGATGGATAATAAAAATTACATTAGCTTGGGCTACAATACTGAGTTTCTGTAGTTCTGTAGCTTTTAATCCTGGAGAAAAAGCTACAAATTCTAGTGAATTTATCAGTTGTAGCATTTTCTTTATGGTGCATTGACGAACTGACCTCAGCCTTATGTTTGTTGAAGGATTTTGAACATTGGGGATCAGGATGTACCAAATAAGTTCCAAACATTCAGAGGCCTATGACCCCAGACAAGTATGTACGGCAGCATGTATTAAGGTTGAGGAAAACAGACGATAACGAATTTGAACAGTTGGTGCACATCGAAAAGGTACTAAGCATGAAAGTGAGTTTCAAAGTTGTTCAAGAAGCACTAACCCCTACATTGTTGGCGGACTTAGTTAAAATGCAATAAATGTGACACAAATGTGTACTACGCATGTTCCATGAAAGCTTCACGTTATCCATCGAAAAGTAGCAGGACTATAGACACATAGTTCTTGACGGATAACTATGTAGAAAATCACAAAAATTGGTGCATGACAGTGCGGTCTTACATTCCAGATTTGAAGTTGTGCATCAAACAGTATAACCAAGATATGGACCGAACAAGAAATTGTTGACTGACAGCATAAAGGGCCAGAACTCTGTGAAAAACAAAAGACAAGGGACATCTGCAAGGTACTATAGTATTCTAATATTTCAATCACAGGAAGTGATATATCCCACCATAAAATCTGGGGTGATCAAATCTTCTAGAACAAGAAATTGACAAAATGGTCCGAAATGATGTGACTGAATTTGAATAGGGTGATTGAATTATTAGAAGGATTGGCGTTCATCTTTGAAGTTCAGGACAAGAAATTATCCATAGATGGCAAAAAGGGCCATAACTCTGTGGAATATCATCAAAATCTTCATCTTCAATGTGTAAGTCAAATAATAACCAAGATATGGGCAGGACAAGAAATTATCAATAGATCGCATAAAGGGCCATAACTTTGTGGAATAGCATCAAAATCTTCGTCTTCAATGTAAGTTTTGAAAGCCAAATAATAACCAAGATATGGTCAGGACAAGAAATTATTGGCAAAAAGGGCCATATATGTGGAATATCATCGAAATCTTCATCCTCAATGTAATTTTTTTAAGTCAAATACATGTAATAACTGAGATATGGTCAGGACAAGAAATTATCGATAGATGGCATAAAGGGCCATAACTCTGTGGAATATCATCAAAATCTTCATCTTCAATGTAAGTTTTGCAAGTCAAATAATAGCCAAGATACAATTTATGGGCAGGACAAGAAATTATCGATAGATGGCATAAAGGGCCATAACTCTGTGGAATATCAACGAAACACATAAAAACACCTAATGGTGCACATCTGTAAGGTACATGTACTACTCATCTTCAATGTAAGTTTTGAAGTTGTACAGTCTAGCCTCACTATAAGGTGACTCAATACAGCAGATTCTTAACAAATGCATATTATTTCAACCCTTTTATAAGGCTCAAAATCTATAAGGTGGTTCAAATTTGGTCCCCCAATAACAGCATTATAGCGAGGTTACACTGTACATCAAATAACTGAGATATGGTCCGGACTAGAAATTATAGTCCAACTTGGTAAAGAACCATAACTTTGTGGAAAATCATCAAAATGCATAATAAACTGGACAGTGCTCATCTGCAAGATACTAGGCATGTTTTAAGTTTTGAAGTTGTCCATCAAATGGTAACCAAGATATAGTCAGGACAAGAAATTTTTAACAAAAGAACGAAATAATGCCAATTACGAGATGATTGCTCATCTACCACTGTTTAGAGGAGCGATGGTTTACCAACCAATGTTTGATGATTGCTAGCTCACCTACCAATGTTAGAGGATCGCTAGCTCACCCACCAATGTTAGAGGACTGCTAACCTACCAATGTTGGAGGACTGCTAACCTACCAATGTGCTAGCTCGCCTATCAATGTTAGAGGACTGCTAACTTACCAATGTTAGAGGATTGCTAGCTCACCTACCAATGTTAGAGGACTGCTAACCTACCAATGTTGGAGGACTGCTAACCTACCAATGTTGGAGGACTGCTAACCTACCAATGTGCTAGCTCGCCTATCAATGTTAGAGGACTGCTAACCTACCAATGTTAGAGGACTGCTAACCTACCAATGTTAGAGGACTGCTAACCTACCAATGTTAGAGGATTGCTAACCTACCAATGTTAGAGGACTGCTCATCTACCAATGTTAGATGATTGCTAGCTCACCTACCAATGTTTGATGATTGCTAGCTCACCTACCAATGTTAGGGACTGATCACCGACCAATATTAGAGGATTGCTAGCTCATCTACCAATGTTAGGGATTGCCCACCTACCAAAGTTAGATGATTGCTAGCTCACCTACCAATGTTAGATGATTGCTAGCTCACCTACCAATGTTATGGATTGCTCACCCAACAATGTTAGAAAGATGATTGCTAGCTCACCTACCAATGTTAGATGATTGCTAGCTCACCTAAAATATTAGAGGATTGCTAGCTCACCTACCAATGTTAGGGATTGCTCACCTACCAATGTTAGATGATTGCTAGCTCGTTCTACCAATGTTAGGGATTGCTCACCCAACGATGTTAGATGATTGCTAGCTCATCTACCACTGCTAGATGATTGCTAGCTTACCTACCAATGTTAGGGATTGCTCACCCAAGAACGTTAGATGATTGCTAGCTACCTACCAATGCTAGGGACTGCTCACCTACCAATATTAGAGGATTGCTAGCTCAACTACCAATGTTAGGGATTGCTCACCTACCAATGTTAGATGATTGCTAGCTTACCTACCAATGTTAGATGATTGCTAGCTTACCTACCAATGTTAGGAATTGCTCACATACCAATGTTAGATGACTGCTAGTTTGCCTACCAATGTTAGATGATTGCTAGCTCACCTGCCAATGTTACAAGACTGCTAACCTACCAATGTTAGAGGACTGCTAACCTACCAATGTTGGAGGACTGCTAACCTACCAATGTTAGAGGACTGCCCACCTACCAATGTTAGAGGACTGCTGGCTCACCTACAAAAGTTACGGATTGCTCACCTATCAATGTTAGATGATTGCTAGCTCACCTAACAATGTTAGGGATTACTCACCTATCACTATTAGAGGACTGCTAGCTCACCTACCAATGTTAGATGAATGCTCACCTACCAATGTCAGAGGACTGCTGGCTCACCTACCAATGTTAGAGGACTGCTAGCTCACCTACCAATGTTAGATGATTGCTAGCTCACCTACCAATGTTAGAGGATTGCTCACCTACCAATGTTAGAGGACTGCTAGCTCACCTACCAATGTTAGAGGACTGCTAGCTCACCTACCAATGTTAGATGATTGCTCACCTACCAATGTTAGATGATTGCTCACCTACCAATGTTAGAGGACTGCTAGCTCACCTACCAATGTTATGGATTGCTCACCTACCAATGTTATGGATTGCTCACCTACCAATGTTAGATGATTGCTAGCTCATCTACCAATGCTAGATGATTGCTAGCTCACCTACCAATGTTAGGGATTGTTCACCCAAGAACGTTAGATGATTGCTAGCTACCTACCAATGCTAGGGACTGCTCACCTACCAATATTAGAGGATTGCTAGCTCATCAACCAATGTTAGCTATTGCTCACCTACCAATGTTAGATGATTGATAGCTTACCTACCAATGTTAGGGATTGCTCACCTACCAATGTTAGATGATTGCTAGCTTACCTACCTGGAGATTATTTTCTCTGTTTATCTGGACAAAGCATATGAAAAGTAGTTCGCTCATGTGCAAAACTGAAGGAGTTGTTCGGCTGGATTCAAACTGAAGCATGCGTACGTGGGTTTTCCCCTATATGTCATAGCAACGTAGTAAAGGTCAACTTCCGCTATTGGAGGCAGGGATAATAAATGAGCCTGTGTAATGGAGCATGCGCTGTGGGAAGATGGATTGCTAGCTCATCTACCAATTTTAGGGATTGCTAGCTCACCTACCAATGTTAAAGATTGCTCACCTATCAATGTTAAAGGATTGCTAGTTCACCTAACAATGTTAGGGATTGCTAGCTCACCTGCCAATGTTAGGGATTGCTCACCTACCAATGCTAGATGATTGCTAGCTCACCTATCAATGTTAGGGATTGCTAGCTCACCTACCAATGTTAGGGATTGCTCACCTACCAATGTTAGATGATTGCTAGCTCATCTACCAATGTTAGATGATTGCTAGCTCACCTACCAATGTTTGATGATTGCTAGCTCACCTACCAATGTTAGGGATTGCTCACCCGAGAACGTTAGATGATTGCTAGCTAACTACCAATGCTAGGGAATGCTCACCTACCAATATTAGAGGATTGCTAGCTCATCTACCAATGTGAGGGATTGCTCACCCAATAACGTTAGATGATTGCTAGCTAACTACCAATGCTAGGGAATGCACACCTACCAATATTAGAGGATTGCTAGCTCACCTACCAATGTTAGGGATTGCTCACCCAAGAACGTTAGATGATTGCTAGCTAACTACCAATGCTAGGGAATGCTCACCTACCAATATTAGAGGATTGCTAGCTCATCTACCAATGTGAGGGGTTGCTCACATACCAATGTTAGATGATTGCTAGCTTACCTACCAATATTAGGGATTGCTCACCTACCAATGGTAGATGATTGCTAGCTCGCCTAACAATGCTAGATGATTGCTAGCTCACCGTCCAATGTTAGGGACTGCTCACCTACCAATGTCAGATGAATGCTAGCTCACCTGCCAATGTTTGGGACTGCTCATCTACCAATGTTCGGAACTGTGCACCTACCATTGTTAGGAACTGCTCACCTAACAATGTTAGATGATTGCTAGCTCAAGTAGCAGTGTTACTTCTTATTTATATATAATTTCAAACTTGCACTGCCTAGGCAATTAGTGTGTCATCTTAAATCTGGAGTACTAATATTCATGGCCAATTTTTTATTACCTAAATAGGATTTATGAACTAAATGCACGAAGCCAGTCACTACATTGTATCAAAGATCAAAAGTTCAAAATGTTATGCCTCATTCGAGTTGTATTAAACGCAATTTTGTAGATTTATTCACTAAAATTCAGAACATTCTGTGTGGCTTGTTTCCATCTTAACAGACTCAGCTGACAGGAATACAAATTAGCATCTCACAATTTAAGGGTAGAAGAACCACATGTTAGCCTGCAGACATCAGGATGCTTCATAGCCATGAAATGACAAAAGTAGCTATGTAACAGCAGTGAAATATCCCTTTTATGAGCGAGGAAAATCAGTATAATTTGGTGTTAAATAAATAATAAATAGGATTATAAAATCCTGGGAGCTGACTTCCCTATTCTGTCATAACAGCTGAGACACATTACTGATATGTGGGGTAGACATATCCAAGGACAAACTAGACACTGGATATACCGAGAGACTTGGCCTGATACAGAGATCATGTTAAGCGCAGGTGGTTCAAGTCTGATCACGAAGATTAATTCAAGATTGCAATCTTATCTCATCTTCTTCGACCAACAGCAAGTCATTTTACTTTACCCAAAGAACAGAAATGCCATTTTATTATGTCCATTGTAGATGTACAATAGGAACAAGGATTGGTAGGTGATCCACAATAACTACCTGCGCTGCATATGGGCTATTGTCTAGATTCTCACAGGGTACATCAACATAACTGTCTTCATACATTCATTATCTCATCTGATTAGACATGGGGGTATGTTTAGACATTGAAACTGTTCACCAATCACCCTATCTTATCTGATTGTACATTTAAAAGTTGGTGTGATAATAACACAATAGCCATACAGTACAAATAGCGCAGTAAACTACAAATGGCACAGTAGACCACCCAACTACAAATTGAGCATGATTGAGTCAATTACTGAATGATGAATCCAAACTGGATTCAGAATAGTCAATCAAACAATCATATTCCGGAAATTAATATCCGCACAAACAATTCAAATCTTGGTATGGCAATTCTGATAACAGTCTGTATCCTTGATCCCTACTCAATTGTGTGAGACAACTACAGCTATGGGAAAACTGATAGTTGTCATGTATCTCCAAGACACCAGAGCCTCGTTGTTGGAATAAAAACAGTTGAGGAGAATTAATTACGTTCTGATGATGGATAATGTGAAGATATTGATGTCTCAAATAATGTTTTTTTTGGTGGTAACACCTTGATGACTGTGATGGTGAAACTGTTGTGTTTCCGTTGAAATGGAACAGTTTTCATCTGACAATGATACAGCTCACCAGGCAACGATTTGGTGCAAGACTCACGAAATATAATTGACAAAGGATCTGCTGCAAGTTGTATTGTCAGTCTTTTGCCCAGGATATTACCTTTTCAATGGGAGGTCTTACACCAAAGCCTTGCCGCTCACCAATTCCCAGTGTACGAGTTGTCACAGCGGAACAGCTCACCGATTACCAATATAAGAGTTGTCAGAGCATTTCCATCATAGCTCTCTAGATTTGTATCTAATACCGCTTATGCCGGTGCTAGGGGCCATGTGGTCATATCATCCAAGTTGCCACATGAACAGGTACAATAAAAGCGTACCTGATATACAACACATATCACGAATCGTTAGATTCTTGGTATGTGCTTTAGAATAGGTTAACCGGAAGACTATACTGTGAAGTCATGTGGCTCTGTCAGTATGTCGGCACCTCTTCCTACTTCCCTTATATGTGTTGTAATTGTTAATGTTATATTTGCTCTATCAGTTGCGAGGAGATGAAGTTCAAGGATGTTTTCATCATCTCAGAAGATGAACCTTTGGTTATTCTGCCAAAAACAGCACAACTTACTGATATCTGACCTAATCAATTAGGTATTACATAGGAATCTCAACACGCAAGGACAAACCAGACACTGGATACTTGGAGACGGCGTGCCAGATGAATAGATCATCAAAAGCGCAGGTGCTTCACCGGATATCAAAGATCATCTCTTAAATCAAAGATTGCAATCAGTTAATAATTTTTTTGACCAATGTCTAGTATTTCTAAGACATGCAATTTATTTTTTCTTCCCATTGTGGCTCTAGAATCGTAAATAACTACCTGCAGTACATGGGCTATTGTAGACATTGTGGCAGATTCTAGGAGACCATACATTAAAGTGTTTATATTCACTTTCTTATCTGATCAGGCAGGAGGTGTGACAAGTAAATGGCTATGTCCCTTCATTGTCACATCCTATCTGATCATACAAGAAAAATGGTGTCAAAACACAATAGTATTAGAGTACAATAAGCATAGTAGATTAAGACAAATACAAATTGGTCATTTGAACAGAATCTATACGTTATCAGATCATGTCAAACAAACCATGATACTCCAGAATTAGATATTAGTACAGAGAATTCAAATCTGATGTAGTACAGCGATCCAACATGACTGACAATATTCTAAATCAGGTAAATTATGACAATTAGTTTGAATGCATACCAAATTCACTTTTTGGAAGACTATTTAGAGCGCTATGGGTGGATGGATGGATTTACTTGAGCATGTCATTGTGGTACGGTACTGGTATGGTGATGACTGCAGTATCTCTATGAAATATCTGCAGGAAAATTAATATAACTCATTTGTTAAAGCAGTTTTAAGTTTTCACAGGAGAAGAGCCCATAACATTTACATCATGTCAGAAACTGAATCTTGGTTATTCTAACATAACAGCTGAAATATAATTTACAGATAATGAACTCGAGAGAAAGTAATATTTAATGTCACATTACTGATAATGAACAGGCATACATGAATGTACAGGCTATCTCCTGAGATCCAAGGACATAATAATAATAATAATAAAACTTTATTTCAAGAGGGTAAAGTACAAATGTACGCTCAGTCAACAAACAATGCTGATCTTCCCTGAGGCCCTCACACACAAAACATCCACACATCATTCATATCACACTCAAATCGAAGCAAAAAGGATTACAGTCATATGAACAATAGAAAACTATATACTTATACAATTTGGTATGCATCACTGTGAACGCAATACAGGCAAAGGAGCATAATTATGCAATCTAGGGATTAAGAAGATAGTTGTTGCACAAACAAGGTTTTAAAGCTCTGAACAGAGGAAGCATTTTGTGTATTGGCTGGCAGGGAATTCCACAGGACCGGTCCTGAATATAATAGGCTTTTCTTAAACAGCTCAGTATGGGGGAAGGGAACTTTGAGAACGTTTGTAGCAGAAGATCTCAGAGTTCTTTGACCAATGTTATCAGTGAATAAATCTTTCATGTAATCTGGGTAATACCCATTGAGTGATTTGTATACAGTTACACCTTTATTGAGTTTAACCAAATTAAATACTGTTTGCCACTGTAGCATGTTAAAAAGCTGAGCAGAAGGAGTATGTTTTGTTTTGTCTAAGATCAAACGTGCTGCAGTCTTTTGCAGTTTATGTATCCTGTTCAGTAGTTGGTTTGAGCAATTACCCCAGATACTGATACAGTTATTAATATGGGGTGATATGTATCCATTGTAGAATAAAAGTCGCATATTGACACAAGAGCTACTGAACACTTGGAGAGCCATACACAGATATATAAGATTCCAAGCACAGGTGGTTCAAGTCTATCACGCAGATTATATCAAGGCCAACATTATATGTAATCAGCTTACATGTATCATGAAGAACAGTCATTTATTTTTATTCTGACAACTGTTCATCCAATATTGGAACAGGAATCTGTAGATTGATGATCTCAAATAGCTACCTGCAGTACATATACCATTGTACACAATGTAGGCCATTGTACACATTGAACATTGAACAAAGGCGAACATTAAAGACTTTGGTACATCGAGTTATTTATGTGATCAGACATAGGGGTGTAACCAGACACTGAGAATGACCAGAGATAACCAAATCTTATCTGATCTTACATACAAATATATTGGTGTCAAAACACAATAGTATTACAATACAATGAGCAAAGTGGACCACACAACTACAAATTGGTGGTTCAAATACAAGTTGTCTATCAAAGATCCTATTAAGATAAAGCTATGGTGTTCAAGAATAATAAAACCTTGATTGTTCAAAGATTGAAAACTACAGTCCTGTCTCATTGTTTGGATCATGCATTGGCATAGTCACTTCTTCCAAAATCCGATGAGAACAAGAGTTAACTCCTCACCGTAATGTACATATCTATAGCCCCATGTTGCCTACACTGCAGACATATCCTGCATCTAGTATACAGTCTGCAATCAGTAGACAAGATACTTGGAAGATCTGCGTTGTGCAGATTAAAACTTTCTGGATTTTCTGCCATGCCCTAATATTACTCCATCATTCCATCTAATTGCCATGAAGTGTGCTAGCCATAAAGTGTGCTAGCCAGCGAACTTTTTAGCATGCACAGGCTAACTATCTAGAAATATGATTATTTTTACGCTATGAAGTCAATGCAGGTGATAAAACATAATTTGCTTGTTTGCAGGGTAATTCTCATGTGCTCATACATGAAAACAAATCAGTATCAGATTGATGTCTCCACAACAAATACCCAGTCAAGTAAATCTGTTGGGAACCTATCAAACCAATGTAATTAAAATTAAATCCTATCTGCTCCCCCATTTGGATATGTCGCTTGAAGGATCTAACAGGCTTGCAGTAACTCGAGTGTCAACCAATCCTGAGAACGCTTCATAGTGCTCTGAAGAGAACATTAATGATAGAGAATTTTTGGTTGGCTCAGTCAATTTAGAAGCCAGGCTAGTGGGGGGTCTTTTCATGCTGCCGCGGTCCCGACATTGTGGCACCATAATACAGGGAAGATATATGGACTGATCTTTGGTGTTAATATTGAAATAAATGGACATGGTGACCCTATCTCCCCTCCCTGACTGCAACTGGATTAGTCCAGATGCGACCAAGATGTCATAATACTATTAAATGATATCATGGTATGGGCGCGCTCAAAACACCAAATTCAATTAAAATATGTAAGATTTTATATTGTGACATATACGATTGGGGAGCATTGATAGGATTATTAATTTATTAAGATTGCTATCAAACAGAAGTCAATCATTTCCCCCTTGAGTTATCTGCATTTCGCATCACTCAGCAACCTCCTTCAATATCGGTACAGCCCTTATATACCATATATATGACACATGGTTTGAGAGTTAGTAATGTATTATACAAATGCACTGACACAGAACATACAAAAGGCACATCTACATTATATAGCCATTGTGGCATTTAAGTTTCATTAACTTCCCTTCATTAGTTCGAGTTCTTATTTGTTTGGAACTTTTATATTGGACCTGTCTGAACTCCTAACATTCTGCCCCATTTTAGTACATTTTTACCAATTATACAGCACAGTACCAATGATGAACAACCATACATATTGAAGATAACAAGAGTTCAATTGAACCCAAGATACACCTGTAAACATACACAGTGAATAGAACATGATATCGTGAACACCTAGAGCAGTAGAAAGGAGAAGAATAGGACATCAATACAGTTATATAGACTGAATAAGGAAGCTAAGCAATATAATCATCAGATTAGCTGATCAATGATGTGATAGTTGTGCAGACCTTGCGTTTTGATGGGCGCGATCGCTCCCGCTCCCTATCGCGCGCCTAAAACAGATCCCCAGCACGCGATTGATGGTGCCCCTTCATTCTGATCGTTTAATTTCCTTTCCTATTGAAAAATGCAACGAATATCTATCAATTGCGCGCTGAGAAGGAGGATATCATTCCCACTTTGAATCTGACCATGACCAGGGCGCGGCCATGTTTTGCAAAACGGCATCATGGGATTAATACCGGAAAGGGAAAGTTGAAATCCCGCGAGATCTGATGTTACTGCGACGTTCCAGTATGGCAGCCATCTAGAGGAAGCTGTGTGAATCTGTCAACATTTCTTGCGTGGAACGTCGATGACATCGGTTATATAACGAATGACACTAACTCTGGTCGTGTTCTGGTGTCAAAAGTATGGTGCAATGTTCACAGAAAATATGACACAGTCAAATCAGACCGCCGCATACATGGGAAAGCAAGATTTGACACTTGTATCAGTGGCACAGGCTAAACTTTACCAAACACAAATTATGTTACGAGGCATTTATCGTCTATGGTAAGTTTGAATAGGGAAATAATGAAACAAACCTGTTGTTAATAACCCTGTGTATTCTTTAATTTGATGAAATTTGGCGCTGTGCCTGACCAAGCCGTTAGATATGATAATACGCACATGGTTGAAAGACCAGGGAGGTATTAAACTCAAATCAGTTGTCTGCATGAATAATATACGAGGGGAAGTAACTCCTTTTCCAATCTTTATTTTCTTTCAAATTCCAAGTGAACTTGCATCAATGCATGCAACTTCTTGGTGAGAAATTTTTATTGACTTGTTTAATTGATTATGGCACTGTACATAATCAATATTAAATATTTCAATCACCTGAATAAACTCTCATCCATTCAGATTGTCATAGTATTACAGTATAAAGTTATAGGATATTTCTAGAATGATAGACCTGAGGTAAACATGTTTACGTTCTGTTGTATTCATGGAATTTTCTCGTAATCGTGACCGATTTATCGTAAGTGAATTATGTGAGTTATCCGACTAGTGTTTTCTAGAAGATTCTATGATTGCAAATGGCTGTTCTGCGTACAGCCCGTATGACCCTGAGGGGTTTGTGCATAGCGCCATCTATACATACGTCGGGAGCCCCGTACGACCTGTGTGGAGCGCCATCTGTACATATAGATCTTCATTGTATTCAATATTAAACATTCTTGAAGTTTCTGGAATGAGAAAGCACTTGTTTATCTGGGTTAATTATGTCGAACTTTCTCGTAGTTGTTGTAATCGTATCTGGGTTAAATCTTACGTCATTGTTGTACCGATGGAAGTTTCTTGATCTGATAGAATAATCGCAAATTCCCCGTAGGATATAAATACCGTCTCGTTCGCTCACTCGAGAGAGAATTTAAGAACTGGCTTTGATTGATTTACTTTGCCCGTAATTACTGACTGGAGGTTTCAAACAGACTTACGTGGGTGCATCATCATTATTATTATTGACTAACATTTGCCGGAGATAATTAACGGACTGCTGGATTATTACTCCTGTGTTCGACCGCTATGTATTATCCATGTGATTGAACTGACGAAAACTGGACAACAGCTGAGCGATATCGGACTACAGAAATACAGGAACGCGATTTCGGCACAGACTGTATAGAGATTAGCACGTTGTTACTGACTCTGAGAGATATACCGGTATAACATTGAACAGTAAGATTCTATTTGACATTTATTTGCTGTATTGACCTAACTTAATTTGTATATGATTTTAATATTGTAAATAAATATTTGATTATTGATTGTCGACTTCACAAATCTTTCTGTTGCGTTTTTTCTATTATCGTTTAGACGTAACAGAAATTGGGGGCCTGTCCACGAGCTTTGTTTACATTCCAGCTTTGCAACATAGTTCTAAATTGATACATTGTCTGAATTTGTGAAGTCGAGGAGTAGTATATTATCAGTATGTCATTTGACCCAGCTCAATTTGCTTCAAAGCCTGGTCAGGAGGAATTTGACGAACTACGCAAAGAGGATTTGTTCGCGCTGTGTAAATTCCTACAAATTAAAGTTAAAACATCTTGGAGAAAGCAAGAAGTTAAGAAACTTATTATTAAACATTTTGTTAGCAAACAAATTTGGGATGAAAGTGATTTTGATTTAACTGAGGAAACAGCTGATTATTTGGAAATAAAGAAATTAGAATTACAAAATCAGCTGGAATTAAAGAAATTAGAATTAGAAAAAGAGGAAAGAGAGAAAGAAAGAGCATTAGAGAGAGAGAGAGAAGAGAAAGAGAAAGAAAGACAGTTTCAGTTAGAATTAAAGCATATGGAATTACAGTCGCGAACAAGTCCTCCTACACATGCTCCTGTACAACCACAATCAAAATTTGATGCAGCTCGACAAATACGTCTCGTCCCACCATTTCAGGAAAAAGAAGTTGATAAATATTTTCGGCATTTTGAGAAAATTGCTGAAAATTTAAACTGGCCAAAAGAAAATTGGAGTTTACTTCTTCAAAGTGTTTTGATCGGAAAGGCAAGGGACAGTTACACTCAATTGACGGTAGAGCAAGCATCAAATTATGATATGGTGAAGGATTTAATCCTCAAAGGCTATGAATTAGTTCCTGAAGCCTATGTAGAATTTGCTCGTTCAAAAGAACAGTTATTTGATCAGACTCATTTATTTACAGTTATTTGATAGGTGGTGTGCTTCGGTTAAAATTGACAACAACTTTGAAAACCTCAGACAGCTTATGCTAGTAGAGGAATTTAAAAGGTGTATCCATGGTGATATTAGAACATTTCTTGATGAAAAGAATGCCAACACTTTAGACGAAGCAGCCCGATTTGCTGATGAATACGCTCTGACACACAAATTATCATTTGTCAATGCTGTTAACATGGTTAAGCCCAGTTCATTCCAGTCTAACATTTCAGGTAACAAATCCAGTTCTTTCTCAAGGCCTAAAACTTTTAACCCCAGTTACAAAGGTCAAAGGTCAAACACAAAGTCTCAGTCACCCACTTTTAACACTCAAAATAAGTCTTCCGTTTGCAGCTACTGTAAAAAGGACGGCCATTTGATGGCGAATTGTTTTAAATTGAAAAGAAGACAAGATCAAGCCTTTCAAAAGCCTAGTGGTTTCCTCACTTCAAGATCTTTACCCAAGCAGGTTAGTGACGTTCATGTATATGACGTTAAGATGGCGAAGGACACTGTTCCTATTAGTTCTATCAAGGATAAGGTTGACAGTTTTTCAAATCCTGTTATGGAGATTTTTGAACCATTTATCCACAATGGTTTTGTGTCACTTTCAAGTGAATTGTATAATGCTACTCCTGTGAAGATTTTGCGAGATACGGGCGCGTCCCAGTCTCTTTTGTTGGCAGATATTTTGCCGTTTTCTGATTCTTCATCTGCAGGCAGTAATGTGCTAAACATTCATGTCCAAGCGCACTGACTAAAATGATTGAATCTTGGTTATCCTCTATTGATGATGGCAATCTTGTAGGGTGTGTCAAACTGGATTTCAAAAAGGCATTTGACACTGTAAACCATGACATTGTTATGGACAAAATGAAAATATACCAACTTGATGATAAATCACTTGGCTGGATGAAGTCTTACTTATACAAAAGAACACAATTTGTTAGCATAGAGAACCACAGGTCTGATCTTCTCCCAATCCAGGCTGGTGTTCCTCAGGGATCCATACTTGGGCCCCTGATATTTATTATATATGTGAATGACTTATTGCTTTGTGATATTTCGAGTACAATAGACCTGTATGCTGATGATAGTACTATTTATACACATGGTTCTGGTGTAACAGAACTTGAAAGAATCATGGGTCCGGATTTGGAGGTCATTGAGGAATGGTGTTTTCTAAACAAAATGTATCTTCACCCAACAAAGTCCACAATTATGCTCATTGGTACGAGACCTAAGCTTCAAAAGATTGACAAAGATATCCATTTACAAATTAACAGGTCTGAACTGCAAAATGTGCAGTCCGATAAGATCCTAGGACTAGTTATTGACCAAACACTAAGTTGGCAGGACCATGTTGATATGGTCTGTGACAAGATATCCACCAAACTTGGTATCCTCTACAGATACCGACATCTTCTGAGAAGAGAAGCCAAAATTATATATTATAATGCATATATTCTCCCACATATGGATTATTGTATGACAATCTGGGGAAATGCAACTGCGTCCCAGATAAACAGAGTGTACAAACTACAGAAACGTGCTGCCAGAATCATCCTGAACTCCCACTATTTAACTCCCACAAGAACTCTTCTGCAAGAGCTTCAATGGATCAGTATACCAGACAGAATAGTATCTCAAAAAGCAACCTTCATGTACAAAATCATCAACCAGCAATGTCCCTCATACCTTAATGATCTATTTAAATATGTAAATGAAGTTACGAGAAACCTCAGGTCAACTGCGAACAACAAACTGTACCTTCCTCGACCCAAAACATGCTATATGATGCAAAGCTTGAGCTATACAGGAGCAAAGTTGTGGAACTCCCTAGACCAAAATATTACAACATCTCCCTCCCTTGGGATATTCAAGTCCAGAATGATGAATTCTTTAATGAACATGCAGTAACATTGAGTAACATTTGTATATATATCCTTGTTTTCCTTCAGATTTGTTTTATACATGTACGTGTGTAATTATGATAGCTTATTTCTTTGCAATTGTCTTGTTGTTAGAGGGCCTCAGGGAAGAACAGTTTTTCAAACTGACTGAGTATTTTTGTAAACCCTCAGTAAATAAAGTTATATATATATATAATGTCCTGATTAAAGGGGTAGATTCTGTAAATTATACACCCGTTCTGCTCCATAACATTCATCTGTCTTCCGACTTGATTTCTGGACCTGTTACGGTGGGTATTAAAGGTAGTTTACCGTTTGAGGGTGTTCAATTACTTCTTGGCAATGATCTTGCGGGAGATAAGGTCGGGGTTAACCCGATTGTAACTGACAAGCCTTGTTTGAATCAGGTTCATGCTTCAGTTGAAGACGAAATTCAAAGTTTGTATCCTGCTTGTGTAGTTACTAGAGCCATGAGTAAATTGGCTGAAGAGTCTGAAAAGTCTCTTAAAGATGACGTCATCGATGACGTTTGTTTGGCCAACACCTTTGTGTGTTTAAATGATGAGGCTGATAAGCCTCATTTGGATAGCAAATTGGAATGTTCTAATGACAAAATTTCAAAATCACAGCTGGTCAATGAACAGCATAGTGACAAGGACATTTCCAAGTTATTTGACAAGGCAGTAGATGAGTGTGATGTAACTCACGAGCCTGTGTGTTACTTTTGCAAGAATGGTGTTCTTATGCGGAAATGGCGACCGCCAGATGTGTCACCTGATGATGAGTGGGCAGTTAAGTATCAGATTATTGTACCAAAGTCATATCGTTCGATCAGACTAGCCCATGAAACACCTCTTTCAGGTCATTTAGGTGTTAACAAAACATACTACAAAATTCTAAATCATTTCTATTGGCCAAATTTAAAGAAAGATGTCGCTGAATTTTGTAGGTCATGCCACACATGTCAAATGGTAGGAAAACCAAACCAAACCATACCGAAGGCCCCTCTACAACCAATCCCTGCATTTGGGGAAGCCTTTAGTAGGGTGATTATAGATTGTGTCGGTCCATTACCAAAAACAAAGTCAGGCAATCAATACATGTTAACAATCATGTGTGCTTCAACCAGGTTCCCTGAGGCCATTCCTTTACGGAATATTAAGGCTAAAACTATTGTTAAGGCCTTAGTTAAGTTTTCCACACTTGTCGGCCTACTGTCGGATCTAATTTCATGTCGGGAATCTTTCAACAAGTCATGCATGAATTGGAAATAAAGCAGTACAAATCATCTGCATACCACCCAGAAAGCCAAGGCGCATTAGAAAGATTCCACCAAACATTAAAGAACATGATTAGGACTTATTGTTTTGACACTGAAAAAGACTGGGATGAAGGCATACATTTGTTATTGTTTGCTGTTAAGAGTGTCTGTTCAAGAGTCTTTAGGCTTCAGTCCATTTGAATTAGTCTTTGGTCATACAGTTAGAGGACCACTTAAACTGCTGAAGGAAAAGTTCCTAGACAGTGATCTTGACTCATGTAGTCTCTTACAATATGTGTCGGACTTTCGCACCAGGTTGACCAAAGCACGTGATTTGGCCATGTCAAATTTAAAGTCAGCTCAAAAAGGTATGAAAATAACCTATGATAAACATGTCCTTAAACGAAGTTTCAAACCTGGTGAGAAGGTTCTGGCTTTTCTGCCTATTCCTGGTAATCCACTTAAGGCTAGATATTATGATCCTTATGTCATTGAAAAGAAACTAAGTGACCTTAGTTATGTAGTTCAGACTCCTGACAGGCGTAAAAGCAAACAGTTATGCCATGTAAATATGTTAAAGTTATACATCGACAGAGATAGCACTAACAGTACTGTCCATCCTGTAAGTGTAGTTAGTTCTGACCCTGATACTAATGAAACTTGCGAAGAGCCCATGACAGCGGCGAAATTACAGAACTCTGACATTCTACTTAATTTGGATTCCAAGTTGTGTCATCTCGAGCCAGCGCGTCAGGAAGAACTTCGAACTCTGCTCAGTCAATATGAACATTTGTTTTCCGACATTCCTACTCGGACTGATACAATTTCACATGGCGTCGATGTCGGAGATTCTAATCCAGTAAAGCAGCACCCATATCGTTTGAATCCCATTAAACAAAACTACCTGAAAAAAGAGATTCAGTATTTATTGGACAATGACTTCATTGAACCAAGTAATAGTAACTGGAGTTCACCTTGTATCCTCGTTCCAAAGCCGGATGGCAGTTACAGGATGTGTACTGACTACAGAAAGGTGAACACATTGACCAAAACAGACACATTCCTTATTCCACGCATTGACGATTGCATTGATAAAGTGGGAAGTGCCAAGTTCGTGTCAAAGTTTGATCTTCTGAAAGGATTTTGGCAAGTTCCACTGACAGATCGTGCGAAGGAGATATCAGCATTCGTCACTCCGGAGGGTCTGTTCCAGTACAAAGTTATGCCATTTGGAATGAAATATTCTCCAGCCACGTTCCAGCGTCTCATCAACCGTGTTACTTCCGGTTTGGAAGGATGTGAGACTTACATTGATGACGTCATTGTCTACAGTGATACATGGGAAGATCATCTGCAGAGAATTCGCGCACTGTTCAATCGGCTGAGTGACGCCAAGCTGACAGTCAACCTTGGAAAAAGTGAATTTGGACATGCACGTGTGACATTCTTGGGTCATGTTGTAGGCCAGGGTCAGGTAAAGCCTGTAGATGCTAAGATCAGTGCTATCTCGCTATTTCCAAGACCAACATGTAAGAGACAACTGATGCGTTTCTTGGGTATGGCTGGTTACTACAGGAAATTTTGTTCAAATTTTTCAGATATTACTGAACCTTTACCTCGACTCTTAAGAAAGAGGGTAACTTTTGTTTGGACCGATGAATGTGAATCAGCTTTTGAAAAACTGAAAGCCATACTCAAGAGCGCACCAGTTCTTTCAGCACCAGATTTTGGTTCACCTTTTAAACTGGCTGTACAGGCCTCAATTTAAGGAGTGCTGATGGTAACCTCTCAACAGGTTACCATGAAATCTACACTGGTACCCTATGGCAACCTATTGCATAATTATTAACCTATTGTCATATTATTAGTTAAAATTATGGGGACCTGAAAATAGGTTACCACTATTTTTCATATGGCAACCTCCAGGCAACCTAAAAACAGGTTACCACCTTAAATTGAGGCCTGCTGTAGATGCTAGTGATGTTGCTGCTGGTGCCGTTTTGTTACAAGAAGGCATAGATGGTGTAGATCACCCAATATGTTATTTTTCACGTAAATTTGACAAACATCAGAGAAATTATTCCACAATTGAGAAAGAATGTTTGGCAATGATATTGGCTTTGCAACATTTTGATGTTTATGTTACTTCTTCATCGTTGCCAATTACTGTATTCAGTGATCACAATCCACTTGTTTTCATAAGTAAGATGAAAAACAAAAATCAAAGATTGTTGAGATGGAGTTTGGTGTTACAAGAATACAATATTGAAATCAAACATATTAAGGGTAAGGACAATTTGATCGCTGATTGTTTGTCTCGCATATAATGTACATATGTTTGTCAATATTTTTGCTGTTGTAATATAGATTTGGTTTTGTAATAATGTTTTGAATTGTCAAGAAAGTTCCAAGTTTGAAATTTTCTTCTTTTAAGAGGGGGAGTGTCATAGTATTACAGTATAAAGTTATAGGATATTTCTAGAATGATAGACCTGAGGTAAACATGTTTACGTTCTGTTGTATTCATGGAATTTTCTCGTAATCGTGACCGATTTATCGTAAGTGAATTATGTGAGTTATCCGACTAGTGTTTTCTAGAAGATTCTATGATTGCAAATGGCTGTTCTGCATACAGCCCGTATGACCCTGAGTGGTTTGTGCATAGCGCCATCTATACATACGTCGGGAGCCCCGTATGACCTGTGCGGAGCGCCATCTGTACATATAGATCTTCATTGTATTCAATATTAAACATTCTTGAAGTTTCTGGAATGAGAAAGCACTTGTTTATCTGGGTTAATTATGTCGAACTTTCTCGTAGTTGTTGTAATCGTATCTGGGTTAAATCTTACGTCATTGTTGTACCGATGGAAGTTTCTTGATCTGATAGAATAATCGCGAATTCCCCGTAGGATATAAATACCGTCTCGTTCGCTCACTCGAGAGAGAATTTAAGAACTGGCTTTGATTGATTTACTTTGCCCGTAATTACTGACTGGAGGTTTCAAACAGACTTACGTGGGTGCATCATCATTATTATTATTGACTAACATTTGCCGGAGATAACTGACTGCTGGATTATTACTCCTGTGTTCGACCGCTGTGTATTATCCACGTGATTGAACTGACGAAAACTGGACAACAGCTGAGCGATATTGGACTACAGAAATACAGGAACGCGATTTCGGCACAGACTGTATAGAGATTAGCACGTTGTTACGGACTCTGAGAGATATACCGGTATAACATTGAACAGTAAGATTTTATTTGACATTTATTTGCTGTATTGACCTAACTTAATTTGTATATGATTTTAGTATTGTAAATAAATATTTGATTATTGATTCTCGACTTCACAAATCTTTCTGTTGCGTTTTTTCTATTATCGTTTAGACGTAACAAGATTAATCCCTCCCCCCCCCCCACACCACCAGATCATTTTGTGTTAAGTTTGTGTAACTCATTTCCCGATCTAATAAATCTGTGTGGAATTTCACTACTGTGATTGAGTAATTAGATAATTTACCACAATAAGTCAGTATTTCATGTCTTACACTACTTATTTAAAATAACCAACATTTTTATTTTGAAACCAGGCATGTCGATATCCAAATATTTATTAAAAATAGAAATCACTCTCCTCGGTAAGTCTGAGAGAGCTATTTGCCGCTCTTTGTCACTCCCCTTGGCGACTCTTCAAGGGAGTGATTTGCCACTCTCCTGCTTTTTTCAAACGTCAAGGTCTGGTTGTGGAATCATTCTGTTCAAAATTAACGAAAGTTTCAGGATCATGGTGGTGAATGGTTTTAGGACATCAGGCATGTTAAAAAAATCCAGCAGTAACTCCACGAAGAATTGCGTTCACAAGAAAAAGGTGGCTGATATATTTTGTTGATGATCAAGGGGCATTAATCTGGAGAAAATGTCAGATCTGTTCAAAAAGATCACAAGCACATCTTCACATGATGATGATGATAATGTGTAGCAAATTTGGAAAGAAACCTCTTTGATGTGTTGCATTCGCAAGATAGTGTAATGAACACAATGACTAAAACATGTGAAATAACAGTATTAATTTTCAGCCAGAACATTATTCTGAGACACAAAAAGTAAAAATAAAAAGTTAGTACCTACCCATAACCCTCGGGAGTATTTCCTTTGGCTATTATAGTTAAAGTCCGGATGGTTTCTTATTGGTTAAAGTTGTTGGAGAATAACGGTAAAAAATCGCTTGTATTTTGTATAAGCTGCTCTTTGTAACACGACCGGAGTCCTCGTGGTTGTTAACAATTAAAAATATATTAGAAACAACTAGATTTAACGATGTATGGTTAGCCCAAGATCAAATTAATAGAAAATATTTTGTTAAAATTTTAGAACGTAGATTGAAAGATCAGTTCATTCAATCTTGGCAAGGTACCGTGCAACAAACGTCAAGGGGACATATATATTTATTATTTAAAGATGTACCAGGTTTTGAAGAGTACTTGAGCATCTTACCAGAAAAGAATAGAAAAATCATCTCCAAATTTCGAACAGCTAATCACAGACTACCTATAGAAACGGGTCGTTGGCAAAATATTCCGATAAACGAGAGAATTTGCCAAATTTGTAATTCCAAATCAATAGGAGATGAGTTACATTTTATATTTGATTGTTCAGCTCTACAGAATCTGAGACAAAAATATTTACCACAGTATGTTACAAATCATAATTACGTGCCTAGGGCTATTATATTAACTCATTGCCTACGGCTCACGTTTCTTTAACTTGCGCCGGAAAGCCGCTGTCAGCGGCTTCTTGACAGCCTTATCTAAACACACCTGTGATTGGTTGTTTCAACCTCGGTAGCAAAAATTGACCAATTAACGCTTCCGTGATATATGAATCACTGGCTACATTCTTTTCAGCCTCGATTTAGAGTTTATTACATCGGGAATCTCCAAATTACGTCATGTCATGTGACAATTCAGTGGGGAAACTCCAAAAATGGCGGCTGCGGTCGTCTTGTGTGTGTTTTGTTTTCTCCTGACTAGACAACATACAAGTTCAAGAGCGGTTTCCATCATCAGATTTTATTTATACGAATCACCAAAGCATCAAGGATTGTAAAAATATATAGATAAATGAAAGGGGTTTTCCAAGCATGGCGTGGGCGACATAACTTTCGTAAGTTGTGCGTGTTTTTTTTTGCTCCCGACTTGAAAAAACAACACACAATTCAAGAATGGTTTCCATCATCAGTTTTTATTTATTTGAAATCCCAAAGCATCAAGGATTGTAAAAATATATAGTTTACCCTATCAACGACACTCATGGAAAAATCTCAGAGCCATTATTATAACCATATGCGGAAATTTATACTTTTGCAAAATTTATTCCGTCCAAACGTGAATATTTATTCCGTAGGCAAAGAGTTAAGGAAATTATTACAGAATAACACCAAAAATATTTTGATGAAATTGTCAATATTTATTAAGATAGCGTTACAAGTTCAAGGTTAACATTAATAATATTATAATGCATGCTAATGTTTTATTTTCCGCTATCTTCAAACAGAATCAAATATTGTACCTCGCGTACCACCTTGTGGTTTTTCGAGTGAATAAGCTATGTCTATGTCTATGAATTATTTTCACAATGTAACCAGGACCACACATCCTTTTTTTTATTCAACCAAATCAGTAGTAATTACCAGCAATGTTAAATAGACAAGTCCAATACACTATGTATGGTATGAGTTAATGCGGTTAAAGAAGTTAAAGTTGAGGGAGTTCAGCTAGAATTGTTATTTGGTATTACCACATAAGTGGCCATTAGGAGACTCATGTTGATTATCTGATGACAAAGGGACATTACTCTGCTGGGCCAAAACAATATGCAGGAGACAGCAAGAACACAATAGCCTTTCAGATGCCCAATATTAGTCCACAAACTACGAACAAGGATAAACCAGCATGGGAGCATCTAACCTCAGGCCAGTAACAAATTGGCAATTGGATCATTGGAAGCTGGAGAAAATTGTATAGTCAGAGCTGCTACTACGAGATATAGCTTGGAAGTGAAAGCATGATACAGTTAGACACTGTAAAATGACTGTATTTAATTTAGTAGACATTCCATCAAATAAAAACAAGATGAATTTCTTTTTTCATGTAGGATTTTACATGAAAGATTGGTCACGAAGCTGGCAATGAGTAATATTACATGAACAACAAGTTGGCACCAATTCTGTCTCAAACTGAGTAGTACTCTTCCTTCAAAGTTCAATAAATTGAAAAGCGAAAAAGGATACATGCATATATATATATATCTAAGAGGAAAATAACCACATAGGTTTACCGAGAATATGATGGCTACCTGCATAGAGCTTATCACAAACCTTTAAGCAAAATAATTACATTTTATTATTTGATTTTCCGTCAATCACAATTTAACTAAATCCAACAATTGGAATTTTGCAAATCATATACAGTCAACTTGACAAAATTAATCAGCTCAGAAAAAGATGATAGATGTCTGGCATCTTAGAAAATAATTGAAACTTGATTGCGATATCTTATTTGGATTTCTTCCAGAATCATAACCTATTTCCAGTTCATGGATATAAGAGCCAAGTAAACAGGTACTTGGTGGAGACGGATTATATCATCAGGCTTTATACTGTCTGGACAAATCTCTTCTGAGAAGATGCTTCACTCATTGCAGACATACTAACAGAGTAGTCTGTCTGAATAACGGAAATTAAAAGTACCACTTCACATTAGACTGATGGGAGGCACAACAAGTACAGTTTCATCTTTATTGTACACCCGGTAATCACGAAACTGTGAGCAATCTGTCGTCCACAGTGGTCAGAGACAGGTGTCATGCCGGCATGTCCAACAACTACAAAGAGACCGACATTAATTATTTTAAGAAAGCCCAGCCGCTCAGCCATTGTTATCCTGGATGTTGAGTGACTAGTCAGTTCAAAGAAACAGCCCTTGGATACATTCAACAATCTGGACTATACCTGACTTTAACTGCTGTAGCAGGAGGTTTGGGTTGGCGGCTATTCTAAGACAGATCCATGCGTGGGAATTACCAACACAATAATGGACAAACCTGTGAAAAACACTGTCCACTTGAATAAACCTCTTAAAGTTAACCTCAAGTATCCTCAGATTGGGGTAATGAATGGTGAAATGTCCAGGGATAATTAACATACACCCCTTTAATGTGGAACACCAGCTGAATACCAGATAATTAATCTAATAATAAAACCTGTGGAGGAGAACATTGAATTCACCTGTTATACACCTGAACTCTATAAGATTTAATGACATGAACTAAATGTAATACTTTGTTACAAAATAATTATATAAAACATTAAGCCTCACAGACAAACCTCTGATACAGTTCTGAATTATGTAAGATATTTACTGCTGAAGAAATCATCACCAAATACATCTACTTAATAATCAGTATTGCTAGACTACAAATCCCAAATCATTGAATTCCAGAACATAAATCTATCATGGTTACAGTTGAATCAAGTCATCAGAACTCTTCAGCCATAAACTCGGTACTTAGAGTGACTGCAAATCTAGAAAGGTAAACACGGTTTTATTGAATCGAATCAATGGATTCTCGGGGGACCAGGAATCTACTGGAATGTCTTCCTATATATAGGAACATTCCACTTTATTGCCTGTCAATTCCAAATACCACCAAATAGGCTGCAAATTTCAAGGTTACAGTCCAATTTCAATAAAACTCTTCACAGTATTTAACCTCAGTTGACATAAAGATGGATTTTTTTCTGTTTCTATGTCTAAAATTGCTGTTCAAAAAATTAGAAGAAATAGGGTATGTGGTAATTTTCTAACTGTTTTGTTGCAAATCAATGAAATGATTATAGGCAAGTTGCTGCCTCATTCCAGCAAATGGAATGCAGCAAAACTATAGCAGCAACATGTGGGGACTGTCAATGGGTACATGATGTCAACGGGTCAATAGGCACATTGGTCATGATGGAAGCTTGTGATAATTGTGCACATATAGTGCTCAATGTGAAATATTAATATCCATATTCAAACTCGAGTTTGCTCTGACTAATCTTACTGCAACTATGACTGGCTTTTGTGTTTCTTGATGTAAATGTTCTAGAATGACGGCACCGTTTGTATTCTTCCCCTAGAAAAGATGCCTGCCTTTATATAATGGAATATCAAAGGACATTGAAATTCAATGCTGTAGGGATTAATACCTGTAGTACATGTAGATTAGAACCATTTAACAAAGCACCCTGATAATGACGATGATAACAGACCTGGTACGCTACCACTTCCTCGACCAAATCAAAGGGTTAATCACAGCGTACCTGAGTCAGTATTACAAAGGGCACTGCAATAACTCTGCTATCCTGATCAGCCCTTTACAACGATGCAATTAATTGTAGACTCATGGAGACATCAAATATCATCAAGGTAATCAGTGACCAGTACTGGTGATAGACCAGGCTTCAAGACGAATCACATAGCAGGAGACAAAGGCATATCTAGACGATTAGAGATACATCAGGTATGCCAAAAAGTCTAATGAGTCTCAATGGAATACCACTACTAGGACATCATCGAGATCATCAGCCAGTTATACGGTGGTCATCCCCTTTAATTAGGTGGCGCGGACAAGCTGACAGTCTTAACATGGTCACTGTCTATCTTACTTATACTGCACTATAAGATAATATACATCTTGTCTGTAGAAAACATGGAAGTGCAGGAAATCACATGGCTGCTTGTTTCTATATGCATTAGTCAAATATGAAGAGACAACTATGTAAAGCAGATCTCCTAGACAGTAATATACTTTCTGCCACATTTTAATGTCTGAATGTGACAAATTTCCAGTGTAAAAGTGACAAGTCACGAATTGATACACAATGCTTATTTATCACTTTTAACCAGGTTTTGCATCCCATTCAAAAAATTGATGCTAGCCTAATGTAGTTACTGGTATATGCACTAATACTGTAAGTATTGCAATATAGCAGCTCAAATGAAATTACCCATTTGATCCTTAAGAAAATAGTCAATTCCATTTAATCATCCAATATTTCATACATTTAGACTTCAGAAGAGTGAAATTTATTCCATCATTCAAATTAATTTATTGTATTGAAGTGCAGATTTCTTCTAAGAATCAAATCAAACAGCACTGGCAAGATGCCAGATAATGCAAGCGTTTGTGATCAATGAATAACCAAATACGGCTGTACGAAAGGAGAATATCTCTCAGAGATTCTGGATCCAGCAAAATTGCTTTGTACTGAAACTATCCTCACATGTCTAGTATTACATATATATAGCCAGATATGTACCCAGACCTATTCAGCACCTATCAGTATAAAACTTCAGCCAATCAGAAGCACTTGTGTCTTTATTTCTTAGGAGCTCACCAATCAAAATTTCATTGTGACATCATTACAGAAGTCAACAATGGTTGTTGTTGCTAACATTGAAGAGGATTTCAGTATAAAAATTATGCACTTTTATAAACTTTTAAGGACCCATGCGAACCATGAAACAATGACACCGTGCACAATGACGCCGTTCCACGCTTTTTACGGCTATGAAGATTCCGATGCAGCCATATGTCACGGTTAATCCTGCACGTCACAGCTTTCCTTTCATGATCATTCTCTGAATAATATCCTCGTTTCTATTTTATCCAGGGGTGATTGAAGAGAATAAGTCTGTACTATTGCTTGCTCCTGAAACGGTGAATACAAGAGCGCAAACTTCTTTTGGTATATGCATCACCGCGAATTCCACGGCCGTAAAATATTCTGAATCGCCGCGTTCGTTGGAAATGATACGTTTCTAAATTATTTTTGTCTGAACAGTACAGAGTATGTTTTCAGTATCATAGCTGAGAATCTCAACATTCGTGTCTTCAGAAGAAAAAAAATCCGAAGTTGGACCCAAACAGGCGCGTTTCTGGTTTTAGGGTGAGGAGCACATGGCATACAGTCGCCAAAATTAATGCAATTTGGGGTTGGGGTTGATCGTAAATCTCTATCCCGCGACTAAGAAAATCCGTGGTTCAAATGTCCAGTCAAACTTCAGCATTATATTTTTTAAGACCGAATGAAACGTAACTTCCAGTTCTTCATTTTGATATTTTCAGTATAATATTAAATGTATGCTCTCTTCAATCGGCAATGTTTAATATCGCACGTCCCTGTGAACCGGCAATATTCCCAATTTAATGACCATGGGAAATCGCGGTTTAAACATTGGATACATTTCGCTTGAGACATAATGGAAATCAAGTTGTTACAATTGGTTATGTTCAAAATGCTCAAAAAGTTTGCAAGGTTTATCAAATACTAATTCTAAGGAAACTCGTTGATCTGGAAGTTTTTCCATCTCGCAACTACATTATATTATTAATCTCGCGACCACGATAAATGGGGGATTTCCGAATAGTTAGGACCGCGGTTTTTCGCGAATGGGCCGTTTTCGATTACTTAGGGCACAGTGTCACGTGATTTGGCGAAAAATGCCCGTTTTCGAATTTACTTAGGGTCGCGAATACTTAGGGAACTTACCGTAGGTTAATTTAGTGTGATGAGTTTCATGGAATTTCTACAGAATCTCCTGTCCTGAAAATGGTTGATAAAAAGGGCATTTTCTTAAAGGGAACGTAAGCTCTGTGGTAAAACACAGCGGGAATTATACAAGAGTCCATATAGATTAAAAAAATCGTGACAATTTTTTTTTTGCATTTTTCCCCATTGAATGAGAAAGACGCAAACATAGAAAATACTGTGATTTGCAATTTCTCGAGGGCGCCGCTATGTTTATTTTGGGCATGATTTTACACCAATGGGAAAGCGTAATATTCAGTTGTGACGATAATCTCCTACGTCATCGGACATTCTCTGCACTGAGATAACATGGTCGCACATGGTAGTTTTTATGCACCTCTCTGTTCCCCGACTGACAGATGCAATGATATAGATTAGTTTCGTTGTAGAATACGGTCTGATTCTGTTAGATATTCTACCATGCCGGGCTGCTCTTCATTTGCCTGTCACAAGGTGCCAGATAATCCCGACACGACGCACTATCATCCTCGTTCATGTTTGTGACCTACAGTCTCGAATACTGCACCTCTGCCAATTGACACGTTTTTACCTCCAGAGGCAGAAGAACTAGTGTACGGTGACATCACGATTCTTCAAACATGGAGGCCTCTATGTTGTTCTAGTGTAGCGAAGTTAAAACTTACTGCTTTAAAAAAAATGTAAAAAAAATTCTGATACACGATTTGGATTCTATGAGTAACATGAAGCTGCGCTATCGAAACCCCTCGGCTCTGAACCCCAGCTATTATAATGTAAGGGTGTCTCTACCAATTGATTGGCTTGTGGGAAGAAATATTTACCCCTGGTATTGTAAGTGTACTTTCTTTGAAAAAAAAAATTGTCTAAGAGAATAAATCAATAAATAAATGTGATAGTATACTAACATGATATAGAAATAATATGCAAACTTAACATAGGAATTAGTGGATTTTGTTAGACAAGGGGCATAACTCTGCAAAATACTTTCGGACACGACTCATTTTCGATAGGCATCTAGTGTCATTTTCAAAACAGATTTGCAGGCATTCTTCGCATTGTGTAAGAGAATAAATCAATAAATCAGTCATCCTATCAATAAATAAATGTGATAGTATACAAACATGATATAGAAATTATATGCAAACTTAACATAGGAATTAGTGGATTTTATTAGACAAGGGGCATAACTCTGCAAAATACTTTCTGACACGACTCATTTTCGATAGGCATCTAGTTCAGGTCAAGAGAAACAACTGTATCACGTTAGGATGTTGTATATGGAACGGTTCTGAAATCATCACAATAACAAATCATAAATGGATTTTTATTTGTAAAAAGGGGCATAACTCTGCAAAATATTGTCCGAGATGACTCATTTTCGATAGGCTTCTGATTTACGTGAAGACAAATAGATGTAACAAGTTTGGTTGCCATGCATGAAACGGTTCTGTAGATATCGCGGTAACGGACGGACGGACGGACGTACGGACGGACGGACGGACAGCCGTACATGATGACGACCCCTAGGCCAAAGTTGGCCGAGGGGTAAAAAGCTTTTAACTGGCCACGGACGTTCACCAGAGTTTACGTTCCCTTTAATATTCTATGTTATCACATGTACCTCCCAAAAACAAGAGCCAGAATCACAAACCTATATGAACATCAAAATCAATTGAATTGCCTTCTTATCATTGGAGGTATGGATCAATGTCACTGACTCAGAGACTGAGGCGAACATTGTTACATTTTCTCTCATACTCTTATCGATAATGCCGGACTTGCTCTTGCTGATAACAATCCACTTCGGGGCAGTAAGTTCTTTAAAGATGCATGTCCAGTTTGGCGGCTTCGTTGGAAGCCATTCTGGATTACATCCTTCAGTGTTTTGATTATATCAGTGTCAACCAAAGCATATGAAGCCTCACCTTGGCATGATGTCACATTGATCATTCAGTAGAAATTCTGATCTTTTTGGGGGACAAATCGATCAGGATTCTGGTGCAGCCGTCCAACTTTTCCACAAACAGGACTGGAGACTGGGGCAAGTGAACGATGCATTTTTGGGAACTTTGATTAAGCCCAAATGGGGGCGCTCTGTATCAAATAATCGCAAAGAGATGAACCTGCTAGAGTAATCTGCTGGCTCAGGTTGCCAGCTTAATCAGCACTAGTGCCACCTTTTCTATTGGCAATTTGCCAGTATAAAGATATATTCTGATATGGAGATTTATTAAACTGTGTTCAACCTTGATCATTACCCTATATGTAGCTTCATATCAGACCAACTAATGGGGGGCCAACCTGTACTTTCTTCATTGTGAAAAAAATCAGTGGCGCTACAGAGTAAGAATGGTAACAGGGCTGTGATTCAGTAAACTAATGGCTTCAGAATTATTGATTGGGCCAGGGCAAACATGTAACTCGCTGTAATCAACCTCATGTAAAAACAGAGGAACCTAATGCAGAAATCAGAGAATGATTAAATATGATTTTTGAGGCAATGCCGACCATGTGGAAACACCCCGGGGAAAACGCATGTCTGCGGGTGTGGCGACAACCTTCAATTCCACGGGTCAGATGTATTGGGTTGACTTATTGATTGCACGGGAGCCCGTTTATCCCTCTATCAGATCAATGGCAGACGAAACATTTATTGGGACAGGATCAAGTATCAATGGAACCCGGCCAACCCTGCGACACAGAGACTGTTCTGACACATCCGAGTAGGCTGTCCGTGAAATTCTGGACTTGTGCACGTCTGATGACCCGTTTACCCAAGGCTTAAACAAACCTCGACTTGGGGAATTTGGTTATACATTTGTTTCCAGTAAACACATTTCTCATCGTGTGTAACTCAAGAATGATGAACCATTGTCACGGAAGGGGCCAGCTAATATGCAGTATAGCCGCTTCGTATCAGCTTTCTTGTGTTCTGAGAAATATTGCAACGTTGTGGTTATAAACAAGCTTTTCCCATCTGGAATACATGTCCACAGACATTAGCTTGATTGACACATAGTTTTGTAACATTTGGTATTTAGAGAAGAGTTCTGAAATTTTTCACTGTTTGCACTCTGCTTCAGTTTCATTAACGAGCCCAGCAGTCAAGATGTATGATGTCATAACAAATATTTGAACATTCATAAACTGTTTATGTAACATTTACTCAGCATCACCAATTGCACTTGAGTTTCATCCACCAACAGCTGTGGAGAGCCCTCCTTCATCCTAGGAACAATGATAATATTCCAGTCCTATACCATCATCTATGTATATAATTAATCTTATATTAGTGCTGGCCATTAGAGGTGAGTGATCACTCTCCTACACCTCAAATAATAAACTGGTGAGCTATCAGTCGCTCACCCCAAAACTCAATAACTTCATCTCACATGTACCTGAAATAATAAACTGGTGAACTATCAGTCACTCACCCCAAAACTCAATAACTTCATGTCACATCTACCTGAAATAATAAACTGGTGAGCTATCAGTCACTCACCCCAAAACTCAATAACTTCATGTCACATGTACCTGAAATAATAAACTGGTGAGCTATAAGTCACTCACCCCAAAACTCAATAACTTCATGTCACATGTACCTGAAATAATAAACTGGTGAGCTATCAGTCACTCACCCCAAAACTCAATAACTTCATGTCACATGTACCTGATGTATGTTATTTGTGGTCACTGCTTGCCCGAAACATTTTTGAGGTGAGCGCAGGGATGAAAATATAGTCAGTTCAAATTCAACAATCTTCCTATACCTGACTTAACTACTGTAGCAGGAGGTTGGGTTGATGGCTAAATTGCAACGTAGATCCATACGTGGGAATTTCCAAAACAATAATGGACAAACCTGCGGAAATCACTGTCCACTTGAATAAATCACTTAAACTAAACTTCAAGTATCTACAAATGGAGTCAGAGAATGGTGAAATGTTCAGAGGTAATTAACATACACCCCATTAATGTGGAACACCAGCTGAATACCAGATAATTAATCTAATAATAAAGCCTGTGGAGGAGAACATTGAATTCACCTGTTATACACCTGAACTCTCTCAGATTTAATGACATCAACTAAATGTAATACTTTGTTACAAAATAAAATTTTATATAAATCATTAAGCCTCACAGACAAGCCTCTGACCATATTACAGTTCTGAATATGTAAGATATTTACTGCTGAAGAAATTATCACCAAATATATTCACCTAATAATCAGTATTGTTAGACTACAAATCCCAAATCATTGAATTCCAGAACATAAATCCATCATGGTTACAGTTGAATCAAGTCATCAGAATTCTCTAGCCATAAACTCTGTACTTAGAGTGACTGCAAATCTAGAAAGGTAAACACGGTTTTATGGAATCCAATCAATGGATTCTCAGGAGGCCAGGAATCTACTGAAATGTCTTCCTATATATAGTAACATTCCACTTTATTGCTCGTCAATTCCAAATACCACCAAATAGGCTGCAAATTTCAAGGTTACAGTCCAATTTAAATAAAACTCTTCACATTTTATCAAGCAGCTCAAAATACATCATCTGAAGAAATATGTTGGAGTGAGAATCGGATTCTTCCCTTGAGATAAAAATCCATTAAAACTGTTCAATATTCTCCCCCTATATAAATACCAAAAAATTAGCCAGGCTTAACTCATAACAAAAAATCTTCGAACTTCATGAAAGTTGTAAGTTCAATGTCAAACAGTGCTTGGGCCGTAGATAACTATTTAAACTTGGGCTGGAATGTATCCTGTCTGAGAAGGGCTGTGTCTTCTTGTCACCCGTGGCACATGGGAATCCCTGAGAACCACTCAATAATAGCAATATTTAATAGCTGGAATCTCCTTAGACAAATATACACTAAGATTAACCTGTACGATTTTCCATATTCAAGATCTCTCACTGGTTATTGGTAATGTCTATATGAACGAGCACAGATAGAAGATCACGGGGAAGACGAACCATGAACCAATTTGACAGTCCAGATCCACATGTAAGATCTCATCACATAATGGCCACCTTACTATCAGAGATGAGATTAATCACACTAGTACATAGCCAGACTTGATCAGTTGGTAATTATCGTGAAAGAAACGGCACATAATAATGCTGCAAAACATCATTAGGAACTAGTAAATGAATGAAATGCTCCAAAGATGTGGAGTGAGTGAGTGAGTGAATAGGGTTTAACGTCGCTTTCAACATTTTTTCAGCTATATCACGACGGGGAAGGGAAGGGAGGGGAGGGGGAGGGGAAGGGGAACCTACTTGTAACAGAGCAGATCTAATGCTGCTATTTTATAGTGCTGTCTCACTGGAATATCATGCCGTAGGCAGACATGACACCCCACTCAGTCACATTATACTGACACCGAGCGAACCAGTCCTTGTTCTATCCTCTTAATGCTGAGCGTAAGCGAGGAAGCAACAAGTTCCATTTTTCAAGTCTTAGGTATGACCCGGCCTGGGATCGAACCCAGAACCTACCGCTTACGAGACCGACGCTCTAACCGTTAGACCACCGCAGTGCGGGCCAAAGATGTGGAACATAACCTGTTAAGATGAATGTGATTTTGGTGTCAGAACAATTGCTGGTTGTATTAAAGTTCATTAACCGCTGGTCACAGGTAGAAAATAAGAAAAATAGTCATTCTCATTCCAAAAAGAATGGTACTTCAAAGTAGATGTCAATTTCTAGATTACAAGAGGACATTATATACGGTATGTGAAAATTTTCTAACTGTTTTGTTGCAAATCAGTCAAATGATTATAGGCAAGTTGTTGCCTCATTCCAGCAAATGTGCTGATGCAGCAAAACTATAGCAGCAACATGTGGGGACTGTCAATGGGTACATGATGTCAACGGGTCAATAGGCACATTGGTCATGATGGAAGCTTGTGATAACTGTGCACAGATAGTGCTCAAAGTGAAATATTAATATCCATATTCAAACTCGAGTTTGCTCTGACTAATCTTACTGCAACTATGACTGGCTTTTGTGTTTCTTGATGTAAATGTTCTAGAATGATGGCACCGTTTGTATTCTTCCCCTAGAAAAGATGCCTGCCTTTAAAAACTGGAATATCAAAGGACATTGAAATTCAATGCTGTTGGGATTAATACCTGTAGTACATGTAGATTAGAACCATTTAACAAAGCGCCCTGATAATGACGATGATAACAGACCTGGTACGCTACCACTTCCTCGACCAAATCAAAGGGTTAATCACAGCGTACCTGAGTCGGTATTACAAAGGGCACAGCAATAACTCTGCTATTCTGATCAGCTCTGTACAGGGAGGCAATTAATCGTAGACTCATGCATGGAGACATCAAATATCATCAAGGTAATCAGTGACCAGTCCTGCTGATAGACCAGGCTTCAAGGAAGAATCACATAGCAGGAGACAAAGGCATATCTAGACGATTAGAGATACATCAGGTATGCCAAAAGGTCTAATGAGTCTCAATGGAATACCACTACTAGGACATCATCGAGATCATCAGCCAGTTATACGGTGGTCATCCCCTTTAATTAGGTGGCTCGGACAAGCTGACAGTCTTAACGTGGTGACTCTCTATCTTACTTATACTGCACTATAAGAGAATATACATCTTGTCTGTAGCAAACATGGAAGTGCAGGAAATCACATGGCTGCTTGTTTCTATATGCATTAGTCAAATATGAAGAGACAACTATGTAAAGCAGATCTCCTAGACAGTAATATATTTTCTGCCACATTTTAATGTCTGAATGTGACAAATTTCCAGTGTAAAAGTGACAAGTCACGAATTGACACACAATCCTTATTTATCACTTTTAACCAGGTTTTGCATCCCATTCAAGAAATTGATGATAGCCTAATGTAGTTACTGGTATATGCACTAATACTGTAAGTATTGCAATATAGCAGCTCAAATGAAATTACCCATTTGATCCTTAAGCAAATAGTCAATTCCATTCAATCATCCAATACTTCATACATTTAGACTTCAGAAGAGTGAAATTTATTCCATCATTCAAATTAATTTATTGTATTGAAGTGCAGATTTCTTCTAAGAATCAAATCAAACAGCACTGACAAGATGCCAGATAATGGAAGCGTGTTGTGATCAATGAATAGCCAAATACGGCTGTACGAAAAGGAGGATATCTCACAGAGATTCTGGATCCAGCAAAATTGCTTTGTACTGAAACTATCCTCACATGTCTAGTATTACATATATATAGCCAGATATGTACCCAGACCTATTCAGTGCCTATTATCAGTACATAAAGCTTCAGCCAATCAGAAGCACTTGTGGCTTTATTTCTCAGCACCTCACCAATCGAAATTTCATTGTGACTTCATTACAGAAGTGAACAACGATAGTTGTCACTAACATTGAAGACGGAAGCAATTGAAAAAAACATATATAGTTAGGTGGTTAGGTTAATTTAGAGTGACAAGTTTCATCAATTTTCTACAGAATCTCCTGCCCAGAAAATGGTTGATAAAAAGGGCATTTTCTTAATATTGTATGTTATTACATGTACCTCCCTAAAACAAGAGCCAGAATCACAAACCTATATGGACATGAAAATCAACTGGATTGCCTTCTTACCATTGGAGGTATGGATCAAAGTCCAGGCAATGAGCATTGTTACATTTTCTCTCATACTCTTATCGATAATGCCTGACTTGCTGTTGCTGATAACCATCCACTTCGGGGCAGTAAGTTCTTTAAAGATGTCCAGTTTGGCGGCTTCATTGGAAACCATTCTGGATGACATCTTTCAGTGTTTTGATTATATCAGCGTCAACCAAAGCATATGAAGCCTCACCTTGATGGCATGATGTCACATTGGTCATTCAGTAGAAATTCTGATCTCGGGGACAAATCAATCAGGATTCTGGTGAAGCCGTCCAACATTTTCCACAAACAGGACTGGAGACTGGGACACTTGAATGATGCATTTTTGGGAACTTTGATTAAGCCCATATGGTGGCGCTCTGTATCAAATAATCGCAAAGAGATGAATCTGCTAGAGGGCGCCACTCAGTAATCTGATGGCTCAGGTTCCCAGCTTAATCAGCACTAGTGCCACCTTTTCTATTGGCAATTTGCCAGCATAAAGACATATTTTGATATGGAGATTTATTAAGCTGTGTTCAACCTTGATCATTACCCTTCATGTACGTAGCTTCAAATCAGACAAAGTGATGGGGGGGGGCCAACCTGTACTTTCTTCATTGTGAAAAAAATCAGTGGTGCTTCATAGTAAGAATGGTAACAGGGCTGTGATTCAGTAAACTAATGGCTTCAGAATTATTGATTGTGCCAGGGCATAACTCGCTGTAATCAACCTCATGTAAAAACAGAGGAACCTAATGCAGAAATCAGAGAATGATTAAATATGATTTTTGAGGCAATGCCGACCATGTGGAAACATCCCGGAGAAAACGCATGTCTGCGGGTGTGGCGACAACCTTCAATTCCATGGGTCAGATGTATTGGGTTGACTTATTGATTGCACGGAAGCCGGTTTATCCTTCTATCAGATCAATGGCAGACGAAACATTTATTGGGACAGGATCAAGTATCAATGGAACCCGGCCAAGCCTGCGACACAGAGGTTGTTCTGACACATCCGAGTAGGCTGTCCGTGAAATTCTGAACTTGTGCAAGTCTGATGACCCGTTTACCCAAGGCTTAAACAAACCTCGACTTGGGGAATTCGGTTATACATTTGTTTCCAGTAAACACATTTCTCATCGTGTGTAACTCAAGAATGATGAACCATTGTCAGCGAAGGGGCCGGCTAATATGCCGTATAGCCGCTTCCTATCAGCTTTCTTGTGCTCTGAGAATTATTGCAACATTGTGGTTATAAACAAGCTTTTCCCATCTGGAATACATGTCCACAGTGATTAGCTTGATTGGCACATAGTTTTGTAACATTTGGTATTTAGAGAAGAGATCCGAAATTTTCACTGTTTGCACGCTGCTTCAGTTTCATTAACGAGCTGAGCAGTCAAGATGTGTGATGTCATAACAAATATTTGACCGTTCATAAACCGCTTATGTAACATTTACTCAGCATACACTGATCCCCAATTGCACTTGAGTTTCATTCACCAAAAGCTGTGAACAGTCCTCCTTCATCCTAGGAACACTGATAGTAGTCCAGTCCTATACCATCATCTATGTATATAATTAATCTTATATTAGTGCTGGCCATTAGAGGTGAGTGATCACTCTCCTACACCTCAAATAATAAACTGGTGAGCTATCAGTCACTCACCCCAAAACTCAATAACTTCATGTCACATGTACCTGATCTATGTTATATTAGTGGTCACTGCTTGCTCGAGACATTTTTGAGGTTAGCACAGGAATGGAATTAGTCAGTTCAAAGAAACAGCACTTGCAATTGGAATCGGATGCATTCAACAATCTTCCTATACCTGATTTTAACTGCTGTAGCAGGAGGTTTGGGTTAGCGGCTAAATTCCAACGCAGATCCATGCGTGGGAATTTCCAAAACAATAATGGACAATCCTGCGGAAAACACTGTCCACTTGAATAAATCCCTTAAACTAAACTTCAAGTACCTACAAATGGAGTCAGAGAATGGTGAAATGTTCAGAGGTAATTAACATACACCCCATTAATGTGGAACACCAGCTGAATACCAGATAATTAATCTAATAATAAAGCCTGTGGAGGAGAACACTGAATTCACCTGTTATACACCTGAACTCTATCAGATTTAATGACATCAACTAAATGTAAAACTTTGTTACAAAATAAAATTTTATATAAATCATTAAGCCTCACAGACAAGCCTCTGACCATATTACAGTTCTGAATATGTAAGATATTTACTGCTGAAGAAATTATCACCAAATACATCCACCTACTAATCAGTACTGTTAGACTACAAATCCCAAATCATTGAATTCCAGAACATAAATCCATCATGGTTACAATTGAATCAAGTCATCAGAATTCTCTAGCCATAAACTCTGTACTTAGAGTGACTGCAAATCTAGAAAGGTAAACACGGTTTTATGGAATCCAATCAATGGATTCTCAGGAGCCCAGGAATCTACTGAAATGTCTTCCTATATATAGTAACATTCCACTTTATTGCTCGTCAATTCCAAATACCACCAAATAGGCTGCAAATTTCAAGGTTACAGTCCAATTTAAATAAAACTCTTCACATTTTATCAAGCAGCTCAAAATACATGACAATTTTTTCATCATCTGAAGAAATATGTTGGAGTGAGAATCGGATTCTTCCCTTGAGATAAAAATCCATTAAAACTGTTCAATATTCTCCCCCTATATAAATACCAAAAAATTAGCCAGGCTTAACTCATAACAAAAAATCTTCGAACTTCATGAAAGTTGTAAGTTCAATGTCAAACAGTGCTTGGGCTGTAGATAACTATTTAAACTTGGGCTGGAATGTATCCTGTCTGAGAAGGGCTGTGTCTTCTTGTCACCCGTGGCACATGGGAATCCCTGAGAACCACTCAATAATAGCAATATTTAATAGCTGGAATCTCCGTAGACAAATATACACTAAGATTAACCTGTACGGTTTTCCATATTCAAGATCTTTCACTGGTTATTGGTAATGTCTATATGAACGAGCACAGATAGAAGATCACGGGGAAGACGAACCATGAACCAATTTGACAGTCCAGATCCACATGTAAGATCTCATCACATAATGGCCACCTTACTATCAGAGATGAGATTAATCACACTAGTACATAGCCAGACTTGATCAGTTGGTAATTATCGTGAAAGAAACGGCACATAATAATGCTGCAAAACATCATTAGGAACTAGTAAATGAATGAAATGCTCCAAAGATGTGAAACATAACCTGTTAAGATGAATGTGATTTTGGTGTCAGAACAATTGCTGGTTGTATTAAAGTTCATTAACTGCTGGTCACAGGTAGAAAATAAGGAAAATAGTCATTCTCATTCCAAAAAGAATGGTACTTCAAAGTAGATGTCAATTTCTAGAGATTACAAGAGGACATTATATACGGTATGTGAAAATTTTCTAACTGTTTTGTTGCAAATCAGTCAAATGATTATAGGCAAGTTGTTGCCTCATTCCAGCAAATGTGCTGATGCAGCAAAACTATAGCAGCAACATGTGGGGACTGTCAATGGGTACATGATGTCAACGGGTCAATAGGCACATTGGTCATGATGGAAGCTTGTGATAACTGTGCACAGATAGTGCTCAAAGTGAAATATTAATATCCATATTCAAACTCGAGTTTGCTCTGACTAATCTTACTGCAACTATGACTGGCTTTTGTGTTTCTTGATGTAAATGTTCTAGAATGACGGCACCGTTTGTATTCTTCCCCTAGAAAAGATGCCTGCCTTTAAAAACTGGAATATCAAAGGACATTGAAATTCACATCTTAGCTTTCTAAGGGCATTTCACGTTTCACTTAACACTACCCTTAGATTTTCGCTGTGATTCGGCATGTATTTCACACGGCGCCATCTATCTAGAGGGAGATAATCCAGTTCGAAAGTTGTTCCCAAAGCATGAGGTCAAATGTCGGCCCCATTTAAACGAGCCAATGAAATTATCTGTATTCAAATATTTCTCAGACATGCAAACATGTCAGTTTCACGAGGCGCAAGACTGGGGGAGTCTAAGCGAGACCAAAACGAAGTTGTGCAAATTAGCTATTTTATTTCTCACTCTAGTGGAGCATGCTTCTTCGTTTATCTTAAGAAACAAACGGCCTAACATATTTGAAAACAAAATAAAATCGGCGGCAGACCACAGGAAAATGATATGCTTTTTATTTTGTGATGGGGGCACTTTGAGGCCCACCATGGGATCATTTCAATCGATCGCTTTCTGGAGGTATGTCTTCGTTGTATGAATGTGATTGCACCGATGTCGGATGTAACGGGACCAGTTGGATGTGACCATTTGGGAAACGCCCTATTACACTCAGATAGCACCCGTTACCGCATGGCTACGAGCAGAAGTTTCTACGTATGATCGTGCCATGCATTCGGATGATGTGAAATTCAATGCTGTTGGGATTAATACCTGTAGTACATGTAGATTAGAACCATTTAACAAAGCACCCTGATAATGACGATGAAAACAGATCTGGTACGCTACCACTTCCTCGACCAAATCAAAGGGTTAATCACAGCGTACCAGTCGGTGTTAAAAAGGGCACTGCAATAACTCTGCTATTCTGATCAGCTCTGTACAGGGAGGCAATTAATCGTAGACTCATGCATGGAGACATCAAATATCATCAAGGTAATCAGTGACCAGTACTGGTGATAGACCAGGCTTCAAGGAAGAATCACATAGCAGGAGACAAAGGCATATCTAGACGATTAGAGATACATCAGGTATGCCAAAAAGTCTAATGAGTCTCAATGGAATACCACTACTAGGACATCATCGAGATCATCAGCCAGTTATACGGTGGTCATCACCTTTAATTAGGTGGCTCGGACAAGCTGTCAGTCTTAACATGGTCACTGTCTATCTTACTTATACTGCATTATAAGAGAATATACATCTTGTCTGTAGCAAACATGGAAGTGCAGGAAATCACATGGCTGAAGAGACAACTATGTAAAGCAGATCTCCTAGACAGTAATATACTTTCTGCCACATTTTAATGTCTGAATGTGACAAATTTCCAGTGTAAAAGTGACAAGTCACGAATTGACACACAATGCTTATTTATCACTTTTAACCAGGTTTTGCATCCCATTCAAGAAATTGATGATAGCCTAATGTAGTTACTGGTATATGCACTAATACTGTAAGTATTGCAATATAGCAGCTCAAATGAAATTACCCATTTGATCCTTAAGCAAATAGTCAATTCCATTCAATCATCCAATACTTCATACATTTAGACTTCAGAAGAGTGAAATTTATTCCATCATTCAAATTAATTTATTGTATTGAAGTGCAGATTTCTTCTAAGAATCAAATCAAACAGCACTGACAAGATGCCAGATAATGGAAGCGTGTTGTGATCAATGAATAGCCAAATACGGCTGTACGAAAAGGAGGATATCTCACAGAGATTCTGGATCCAGCAAAATTGCTTTGTACTGAAACTATCCTCACATGTCTAGTATTACATATATATAGCCAGATATGTACCCAGACCTATTCAGTGCCTATTATCAGTACATAAAGCTTCAGCCAATCAGAAGCACTTGTGGCTTTATTTCTCAGCACCTCACCAATCGAAATTTCATTGTGACTTCATTACAGAAGTGAACAACGATAGTTGTCACTAACATTGAAGACGGAAGCAATTGAAAAAAACATATATAGTTAGGTGGTTAGGTTAATTTAGAGTGACAAGTTTCATCAATTTTCTACAGAATCTCCTGCCCAGAAAATGGTTGATAAAAAGGGCATTTTCTTGATATTTTATGTTATTACATGTACCTCCCTAAAACAAGAGCCAGAATCACAAACCTATATGGACATGAAAATCAACTGGATTGCCTTCTTACCATTGGAGGTATGGATCAAAGTCCAGGCAATGAGCATTGTTACATTTTCTCTCATACTCTTATCGATAATGCCTGACTTGCTGTTGCTGATAACAATCCACTTCGGGGCAGTAAGTTCTTTAAAGATGTCCAGTTTGGCGGCTTCATTGGAAACCATTCTGGATGACATCTTTCAGTGTTTTGATTATATCAGCGTCAACCAAAGCATATGAAGCCTCACCTTGATGGCATGATGTCACATTGGTCATTCAGTAGAAATTCTGATCTCGGGGACAAATCAATCAGGATTCTGGTGAAGCCGTCCAACATTTTCCACAAACAGGACTGGAGACTGCATGGGACACTTGAACGATGCATTTTTGTCGGGTTTACCAAGGGTAAACCCTACATTAGTATCACTCTTCAGTTTTTCTTTTTTCTTCTGCACATGTGTAGTTTTGATCTCCTGCCCGGAGACTGTCCCCTTACAACATTCATAAAAAAAGTATCGTTCTTCTGTCTGACAGTCATAAACATATTTACAATGCACGGTAGCTTGTGCATTTAACTTGATAATGTGAACATTATCGCAGTAAAGTTGATCTTTCCAATTTCTTTTAAAATTTGCCTTTCCATTCTATTTTATCCGGTATCATTTGTTACGGCGGGAAGGGTCATTCTCCACGGTCCATTCTCCACACCTGATGTTGATCAGATCTATCGTTGTTCAGATCAGGCAGTTCGTCTTTGAGCAGTGATTGTGGTTAAGTTTATTATTTATCACAGATGAGTTCTTTTCAAAAGCTTACTTCTCTATAATGTAGACAAATTCGTAATTATCTGATAATCAAAGTTGTGCGTCAACTGTGAACTTGACTGTGTGGGGAGTGATAGCACACCGACAGGCGACAGTGACCGTCCAGTCTTGAAGAAGAATTTTTTTGCAGGAAATAAATGACGGTGGAGTTGATATATCTGGGGGTGTTAAAAGCGAAACAGTCTTGGAGCTGAAGCAATCTTGAGTTGATCTATTTTGCTGAAAACGGGAGTTGAAACAGGTATTGAAAACAGGAGTTTGAAACAGGTGTTGAAACAGGTATTGAACTGAAAGAAAAAAATTGAACCATACACAGTAAACTACTGCATATAACAAAATGGGAGTTTCTTTGGAACAGTATAGACTTTGCATCGGCAAACATAATATTATTTGCCACTCTATACAAAGTACGGTAATTTCCCTAATAATTCACCTTCCCAATTTAATTCGAAAATGGCCGATTTTTCGCCTGTCGTGATTTTCTCCATCCTAATAAAACGAAAACGGGAGCATTTTCAATATACTCGTGAAACAATAAATTCGAACACTCCCGTTTTCGTCGTGGAGTTTGTGCCGCTGAAAGTAAAGTGAATATGTTACTCAGAATAATTTCTGTACAACTAAATCGTGACTAACGATACGCGTTGACACAGAAATAAAATACAAAAGTGCAGTTTTCGTGGTTGCGAATTCTCCTATATCATATATAGAACTATGATCAGAAGTCCCTAACCGGGTTCTCATTAGCACGAGGTTGGAGGCGAACATGCCCGTCAACTGGCCATTTTGAGGCACCTACGAGATCGATAGAAAAAAAATTAACGGCAATTCGAATGATATTTTCAATGTCTCATTTTCTTTAATAAACAGATGATATGGAAGGACAAAGATATAAATGTTTCCCTCTGCTTGTCCCTGTCAGGGCTTCAGCGTAATAGTTAGTTTGTGCACAACTCCTATGTCGAGGGAGCCATTATTTCATTTCTGCAGATGTGCATGATGTGTCTCATACATTTTGACTGCAGAAAGGGGAATAGTTGAGTATTTCATTTGTGCTACGGGGAGATGTCAACAGACATGGATGCTGGTGTTTTATTCACTCACCAATCCAGAACGACGTTTCCATGTAATAAAATGACAGACGTCAGTGTTTCCAACATGTTAATCCAGTTTATAATCAACGGGGAATCATCTTTATGGAGCGGACGAACAAAAAATATGCACCCTCGCTGGGTCAGTCACATTGACATCTCACGAGTGACGTTGTACTTGTAGACAAGTCAATGTACTATACAACCCGATCAACATTGCAGGAATTTAGACGTTTAGTTTTTATGTATTTTCAATCCTTGACAAGCTGGACATTTCACTTGTTACTTCGTGTTTGATGGATAATGAACCAAACGTCGGCATCACGGTGCAGATTTAGCCGGGAAATCCGGTCGACTGACTGCAGGCACGTGTCGCAATACTGCCGGGCTATCATCCCTATTGCGGTAATGGAAACTTCCACTGACCCGGTGTTGTAATCCCACAAGGCTTTCCGACTGAGGATCGAATTGGCAGAGTTCACTTTCAAAATAGGGAAGTAAGGCACAAAAGTTTTCAACACGCATATCGCTTTTCAACAAAAACAACGTGAGGGCAGATCTTTCTTTCGTTTCGTAGACTATATTTTCTTTGTATTTCATTCTTGAAACTTGCCACTCTGGCGGACAAATTCACGACCTACGCAACTTAATGATAACTATACACAGGGACTGCTTGAAGTTGAAGAAAAAGAAAAAAACCATTTACGGTGACAGATGGCTGATAAAAACTTTTGGGTCGGTAGCTTTTCATGAGGCGGGCGGGTTACGCCAACTGACATATTTTAAGGATGGCACAGAGTCTTTTAAACTTAACTATGATAGAGATATCAAACATAATACACGGTTATCAATAGATCACAACGATCACGGTGAAGCGGTCAGCCATTTTGGATCTTCCGTGAATATCAGCGTAACATAAAATTCGAACACAAGCGTTTTTCTGGAATTAGCGCGACAAATAATTCGAAAGTAGCCAATTTTTGAAGTTGCGAGTTTCATCACTGCATCGCGAATTATTAGGGAAATTACCGTAAGTTATCACAGCTTATGCTTCCAATTATCTATGCATTTCTACATTACTATATCTTAAACGCCACAGTGAATACAATTCAAGTAAACCTGACATCAGTACTTTAAGTACTTTGATTGGGAACTTTGATTAAGCTCAAATGGTGGCGCTCTGTATCAAATAATCGCAAAGAGATGAATCTGCTAGAGGGCGCCACTCAGTAATCTGATGGCTCAGGTTGCCAGCTTAATCAGCACTAGTGCCACCTTTTCTATTGGCAATTTGCCAGTATAAAGATATATTTTTATATGGAGATTTATTAAACTGTGTTCAACCTTGATCATTACCCTATATGTAGCTTCAAATCAGACTAAGTAATGGGGGCCAACCTGTACTTTCTTCATTGTGAAAAAAAGCAGCAGCGCTACAGAGTAAGAATGGTAACAGGGCTGTGATTCAGTAAACTAATGGCTTCAGAATTATTGATTGGGCCAGGGCATAACTCGCTGTAATCAACCTCATGTAAAAACAGAGGAACCTAATGCAAAAATCAGAGAATGATTAAATATGATTTTTGAGGCAATGCCGACCATGTGGAAACATCCCGGAGAAAACGCATGTCTGCGGGTGTGGCGACAACCTTCAATTCCACGGGTCAGAGGTATTGGGTTGACTTATTGATTGCACGGGAGCCGGTTTATCCCTCTATCAGATCAACGGCAGACGAAACATTTATTGGGACAGGATCAAGTATCAATGGAACCCAGCCAACCCTGCGACACAGAGACTGTTCTGACACATCCGAGTAGGCTGTCCATGAAATTCTGCACTTCTGCATGTCTGATGACCCGTTTACCCAAGGCTTAAACAAACCTCGACTTGGGGAATTCGGTTATACATTTGTTTCCAGTAAACACATTTTTCATCGTGTGTAACTCAAGAATGATGAACCATTATCAGTGAAGGGGCCGGCTAATATGCCGTATAGCCGCTTCGTATCAGCTTTCTTGTGTTCTGAGAAATATTGCAACATTGTGGTTATAAACAAGCTTTTCCCATCTGGAATAAATGTCCACAAAGATTAGCTTGATTGCCACATAGTTTTGTAACATTTGGTATTTAGAGAAGACATCCAAAATTTTCACTGTTTGCACTCTGCTTCAGTTTCATTAATGAGCCCAGCAGTCAAGATGTATGATGTCATAACAAATATTTGACCATTCATAAACGGTTTATGTAACATTTACCCAGCATCCCCAATTTGACTTGGATTTCCTCCAACAGCTGTGAACAGTCCTAGCTCCTTCATCCTAGGAACAATGATAATAGTCCAGTCCTATACCATCATCTATGTATATAATTAATCTTATATTAGTGCTGGCCATTAGAGGTGAGTGATCACTCTCCTACACCTCAAATAATAAACTGGTGAGCTATCAGTCACTCACCCCAAAACTCAATAACTTCATGTCACATGCACCTGAAGTATGTTATATTTGTGGTCACTCCTTGCTCGAGACATTTTTGAGGTAACAGAGGAATGGAATTAGTCAGGTCAAAGAAACAGCACTTGGAATCGGATGCATTCAACAATCTTCCTATACCTGATTTTAACTGCTGTAGCAGGAGGTTTGGGTTAGCGGCTAAATTCCAACGTAGATCCATGCATGGGAATTTCCAAAACAATAATGGACAAATATGCGGAAAACACTGTCCACTTGAATAAATCACTTAAACTAAACTTCAAGTATCTACAAATGGAGTCACAGAATAGTGAAATGTTCAGGGGTAATTAACATACACCCCCTTAATGTGAAACACAAGCTGAATACCACTTACCAGATAATTAATCTAATAATAAAACCTGTGGAGGAGAACACTGAATTCACCTGTTATACATCTGAACTCTCTCACATTTAATGACATGAACTAAATGTAAAACTTTGTTACAAAATAATTATATAAAGCATTAAGCCTCACAGATAAGCCTCTGACCATATACAGTTCAGAATATATAAGATATTTACTGCTGAAGAAATCATCACCAAATACATTCACCTAATAATCAGTACTGTCAGACTACAAATACCAAATCATTGAATTCCAGAACATAAATCCATCATGGTTACAGTTGAATCAAGTCATCAGAATTCTTCAGTCAAAAACTCTGTACTTAGAATGACTGTAAATCTAGAAAGGTAAACATGGTTTTATTGAATCCAATCAATGGATTCTCAGGGGACCAGGAATCTACTGGAATGTCTTCCTACATGTATATAGGAACATTCCACTTTATTGCCTGTCAATTCCAAAATACCACCAAATAGGCTGCACATTTCAAGGTTACAGTTCAATTTCAATAAAACTCTTCAGCTTTTATCAAGCAGCTCAATATTCATGACATTTTTTTCACCATCTGAAGGAATTGTAGGTAGGAATGAGAATTGGGTTCTTCCCTCGAGATAAAAATCCATTAAAACTGTTCAATATTCTCCCCCTATATAAATACAAAAAAATTAGCCCGGCTTAACTCATAACAAAAAATCTCTGAACTTCATGAAAGCTATCAGTCCAATGTCAAACAGTGCTTGGGGGCTAGATAACTATTTAAACTTGGGCTGGAATGTATCCTGTCTGAGAAGGGCTGTGTCTTTTTGTCACCCATGGCACATGGGAATCCCGAGAGCCACTCAATAATAGCAATATTTAATAGCTGGAATCTCCTTAGACAAATATACACTAAGATTAACCTGTACGATTTCCCATATTCAAGATCTCCCACTGGTTATTGGTAATGTCTATATGAACGAGCACAGATAGAAGATCACGGGGAAGACGAACCATGAACCAATTTGACAGTGTGTATCACATGAACATGTAACCTGCATATCACACAATGATGAGTAAGATCTCGTCACATAATTTACCACCTCACCACCAGAGATGAGATCAATGACACTCCATAGCCAGACTTAATCAGTTTGTACTAATTATTGTGTAACACTAAAACACAACATAATAATGGGCGAAAAATCATTAATATCAATATTTGAACTAATTTTCTTGCTATTTGGAACTAGTAAAGAAATCCAATCCTCCAGATATGTGGAACACAACCTGTTAAGGATAGCTGTCCCCTTAGAGGGTCAAACTTGGTCGTCTTTTTTTTATTTCTTCATTCAAATATTCACTATTTCCTCTAACATTTGGTGAAAAAATGAAATTAAAATTATAAATAGAAGTGCTTCAATATTAGGATTACAAATTTAGTTTATGAGGCACTGGAACAAATAAACAGATTGCCTTAGCTTGGGCTTGGCTACTATTATTATTGTCTGTTAAATTTCCCTTTCCAAAATTCATTTCCGCAGTATTATGGTAAGCTAATTATCTATAAGTCCTACTTATTAACATTAATCTACCCCCTTCTGATCAAAACCATGCAAACATCCGTAGTTTTGTTTCTAATTATAACAGTGACACTTCACTCAGACACCCGCCATGAAGTGATCTACATCAGTTTTGTGAACAATTCTCAGCTGAACAAGTTTTATCAAGTTTTTTAAGTTTAAATTGGACTTTAAACCGCCTTGATGAAAAAAACTTAGTGTAATAGTTATCCAGAATAAACAGGAATTCGAGTAGGTCCCATTAGACAGATTAAAAATGTATTTGACAATAGAATTCAAGCAAAAAATTTGGATTACTTCATCAGCTGTATAGCTGGACACATTTGCCCGATTTCTAGCCTTTCATTTTTGTACAAAATTCGAGATTTAAACGTTTATTTCTCGAAAAGTATCCATGCTACAGTTTTGAAATTTGGCATGCTTGTTACTTACAAGGTGATCTAGTAAACATTATCTCACTTTTTGTAAGTTGGGATTAGTTTTTTAATTATTCAACTTTTAAGACAAACGACCGTAAAATAGTATGTTTTTTCAATTTATTTTGGTAAAATAGCTGTAAAAACAAAACCAGGCAAAATTTTTTAAAAAATGAGATAAAAATTCACTAGTTCGAATTGTCTCCTATCAAGGTATACCATCAAAGTTGAAACAAGACAAACAGTTTTCATGAAATTTCAATTTAAAAATGGACGTTATTGTTTTCATTTTCATTTTTTAAAATTAGAATATTTTCTACACAGTAGCAGTGTTGGTTATACTAATCATATAGTTGGAATACCTACGATGTACGCTTTCATAAAATATATAGTTTATTATGGTTATCTTGTATATTTATTGATACAGACGACAAATTGTCACGGGGGTGCAAAAACTGCCTCTAAGGGGACAGCTATCCTTAACATGAAAGTGATCTAGGCGTCAGCACAATTTCCTGAGTTGAGGTTCAACCTCAGTGATCATAGGTAAGAAAATATAGGATAACTATGCATTCTCATTCTGAAAAGAATGGTACTTCAAAGTAGATTTGAATTTCTACAGATTATAATTCAACAACATGGGAAAATTTTCTCAATGTTTTGTTGTAGAATCAGTCAAAATGGTAGCAGACAAGTTGCTGCCTCATTCCGGCAAATGTGATGCAGCAAAACTAATACCAGCAACATCTGGGGAACAGTGACTGATCAATGGGTACAGTACATTGATTATGATAGAAACTTGTGGCTATACTGTGCACATATAGTGCTTAAATTAATAAGAAAGATTATGTGCATGGTTAAACTTAAGTACGCCGTGACTAATCTTAAAATCTATGCAACTACGACTGGCTTCGGTGTTTCTTGAAAATATTCTAGAATGACAGCATCGATTGTATTCTTCCCCAAGAAATGATGCCTGCCTAAAGTTATATACTGGAATATCAAAGGGCAGTAAACTTCAATGCTGTTGGGATTAATACCTGTAGTACATGTAGATTAGAACCATTTAACAAAGCGCCCTGATAATGACGATGAAAACAGACCTGGTACGCTACCACTTCCTCGACCAAATCAAAGGGTTAATCACAGCGTACCTGAGTCGGTATTACAAAGGGCACAGCAATAACTCTGCTATTCTGATCAGCTCTGTACAGGGAGGCAATTAATCGTAGACTCATGCATGGAGACATCAAATATCATCAAGGTAATCAGTGACCAGTACTGCTGATAGACCAGGCTTCAAGGAAGAATCACATAGCAGGAGACAAAGGCATATCTAGACGATTAGAGATACATCAGGTATGCCAAAAGGTCTAATGAGTCTCAATGGAATACCACTACTAGGACATCATCGAGATCATCAGCCAGTTATACGGTGGTCATCACCTTTAATTAGGTGGCTCGGACAAGCTGTCAGTCTTAACATGGTCACTGTCTATCTTACTTATACTGCATTATAAGAGAATATACATCTTGTCTGTAGCAAACATGGAAGTGCAGGAAATCACATGGCTGCTTCTTTCTACATGCATTTGTCAAATATAAAAAGAAAAATATGCAAAACAGATCTCCTAGGCAGTAATATATTTTCAGTCACATGTTAACGTACGAATGTGATAGAAGAAAAATATGAAGACAAAATTCCAGTTTAAAAGTGACCAGACAAGACTTGATACACAATGCTTGTTCATGAATTTCGTAAACAATGCAACCCATTAGTTATTAGAGTGTGATGGCCACATACTTTAAATCAGGTTTTGCATCCCATTCAAGAAATTGATGCTAAGAATAAATGTAGTTACTAGTATATATGCACTAATACTGTAAGTACTGCAATAGATCGAATCTCAAATGAAATTACCTATTTGATCCTTAAGCAAATAGTCAATTCCATTCAATCATCCAATACTTCATGCATTAGACTTAAGAGTGAAATTTATTCCATCATTCAAATTAATTTATTGTATTGAAGTGCACATTTCTTCTCAAAATCAAATGAAACAACATTGGCAAGAAGCCAGATAAATGCAAGTGAAATGTGATCACTGAATAGCCAAATAGAGGGCCTATTCGTCATGTTAGGAAAACACAATATGCAGGCCCGCAAGTAGAAAATTTGCTAAAATATAGGAGACATATAGGAATTTTCTTAATAATATATAGGAAAATATAGGAAATAATGAAGTAAGACAGGCCACTACTACATTGTATGTTCCAAATTTGGTAGTTTTCTGGTGTTTAATCAAATTATTTCCACTGAATGCGGTCATAGTGGTGGTGATTGAGGAGACCCGTTTTGCTGCTTGGTCCGCGAAAGTGAGATTAAAATGTACATGTATTCCTATTTGCCTAGTGAAGCGAGGCAGAAATTTGTTTCTGAAAAAGAAATGTATATTTCCCTCATGCCAATTTGACTCATTTCAGAGGATTGGTGAAAGTTTTTATGAGAAAAAGTCAAATTATAGGAAATATAGGAGGTTTTGAATAAAATATAGGAAAATATAGGAATGACTCAAAAATATAGGAAATATAGGAGGCACTTGCAGGCCTGAATATGTGACTACATGTAGGGAACGTTGTTAAACCTGGAAAAGCTGTCCGACAAGCTGTATTGCACACAGTGTTCCCGGTTTGAAGATCCTTACATGAGGAACTTCCCAAATGGAGTGTAGGATAGATATGTCCTATATTCTGGATCAAGCAAAATTGCTTCTACCAAAACTATCTGCACATGTGTCGTAATACATGTATATATCCACATATGTACCCTATTCAGTGCCTATTATCAGTACATAAAGCTTCAGCCAATCAGAAGCACTTGTGGCTTTATTTCTCAGCACCTCACCAATCAAAATTTCATTGTGACATCTTCACAGAAGTGAACAACGATAGTTGTCATTAACATTGAAAAGGGAAGCAATTGAAAAAACATATATAGTTAGGTGGTTAGGTTAATTTAGAGTATGAGTTTCATGGAATTTCTACAGAATCTCCTGCCCAGAAAATGGTTGATAAAAAGGGCATTTTCTTAATATTGTATGTTATTACATGTACCTCCCTAAAACAAGAGCCAGAATCACAAACCTATATAACATCAAAATCAACTGGATTGCCTTCTTATCATTGGAGGTGTGGATCAAAGTCCAGGCAATGAGCATTGTTACATGTACATTTCTCTCATACTCTTATCGATAATGCCTGACTTGCTGTTGCTGATAACAATCCACTTCGGGGCAGTTAGTTCTTCAAAGATTTCCAGTTTGGCGGCTTCATTGGAAGCCACTCTGGATGACATCTTTCAGTGTTTTGATTATATCAGTGTCAACCAAAGCATATGAAGCCTCACCTTGATGGCATGATGTCACATTGGTCATTCAGTAGAAATTCTGATCTTCGGGACAAATCAATCAGGATTCTGGTGAAGCCGTCCAACATTCTCTACAAACAGAACTGGAGATGAGGACACTTGAACGATTCATTTTGGGGAATTTTGATTAGCCAACAATCAGGACTACATGCAATTGAAGGTGGTTGAAGATATATTCACAACACAATATTCATCTACAGTCATGAGACTAATCTTTGGAAGTGACCATTTGGAAACTACTTTGGGTGGTTACTTCTGGTACATGAACGAACATAGCTGGATGCAACGGCCAATCAGATGAATCAATCACCATTTTGTAAGTCAAGTGATGCCAGCCCAACATTTTGCAAGTCATATATATAATGTTATTCATATTGCTACTTTATTCAAGGTCATGGAATAAATATTCTAATAATGGCATCCAAACTAAAAAACATATAACATTTCTAAAATCTATATACTTCACCAGAGATTATACAGTAAAGTATCAGATGCTCATAATGGACAGTTTATGGTACCCAAATGAAGCGAGTAAGTTTGATTTAACATCATTTCAACAATTTTATAGTCATATCACGACGCTGCCTACATATGCCAGGACACAAAAGTGCGCTCAGTTCATATTATCCTGATCAGCCCAGCCAGCTACTGTCAGCACAAATCTATAGAAGTATTGGCTGGTCTCAACATTGCTTAACTTAGAGGTGATCTGACGAGAACCGGCATGCCCAACATGATATGTCATACCCAAATAGTGGCACTCTGTATCAAATAATCGCAGAGAGCTGAGTCTGCTAGAGGGCGCCACTCAGTAATCTGATGGCTCTGGTTGCTTAGGGAGGGTGTCATAATTCCGAACGCCGAACTCGTTCGCACCGATACGCTAATCCGTTCAAGCGGTAACGACTAAATCAAGAACATGCGTTCATGTGTACACGAGGAAGCGTTTCGTCCGTAACGCCCGTTCGTTACTGTGTGAACACCCGTTCAAGAAATTTTATGAGCGAACGACTGTTCCAAATGCAAGAATTAGTTCCCGAAGGCGTTCCCGAATGATTAATCTTCTATGTACACATAATTCAAGTATTCATTGAGAGGCTCGAGTTGACCTTCGTTTTGTAATTTGTTTATTTAAACGTATTACCACGTTCATAGGAAACAGCAAAAGACTGCGACGGATGTCGAATAAAATCCAACCGTAACAAATATAACGGGCGAATTTGTTTTTCCATAAATGAATCTGAAAATTTGCCCCAAAATATGGTTGCGGTCTCGGAATGATACAATTTTTCTCCCGGCAAAACTCGCAGGTGACGGTTAAATTATGTACAGTAATTTCCCTATTAATTCACCTTCCAAATTTAATTCGAAAACGGCCGATTTTTCCGCTGTCGTGATTTTGTCCATCCTAATAAAACGAGCACGGGAGCATTTTCAATATCCGTGAAACAATAAATTCGAACACTCCCGTTTTCGCCACGGAGTTCGTGCCGATGAAAGTAAAGTGAATATGTTACTAGAATTTCGTATAGTATATCGGCGTATGCTATTATTTGTAAGCGCAGAGAAACAACAGGGAATGGTACAATATAATCAGACTGAATTACTATTACTTACAGTCTATAAGGAAAAAAATTGATTCAATTAACTCCGCAGTCCTGTAATTTTATCCTAACTTGATCGCGTTTCGCCGCAGTCGGGAAAAATATATATACGGTAGTCCCTCGCACGCTATTGAATCATTCTTCAGTTTTCAGCGTTCGTATATCAAATATCTTTCTTTAAACCAGCATTCCTTTATTTGAAAAACACACATTATTTTAAGTAACAAATTTGAGAGATCTTCAACGTTAATATATTTGTTCGTCGTATATGCTAAACCCCTCGCTGTCCCCCATTTACCTGCCCGACCTGCCCTGTATTATTCGTATGGGAGGCACTTGGGCCGTGTTCAAAGGAGGCACTGGAAGGGAGCAGAGTTCAAACTTTGTCGGGTGACGTTCCCGCGGAGATATCAAATTGTAACGTGTGTGCTGGTGAATTGCATCAGATTTCTTCACAGCAACTGAATTCTTCGTTTGGGGAAAGCAAGATGCGATTTAACCTTTCGGTATGCTGTATGCTATTCGTTATATTTTCAGGTGAAGTGGACAATCAAACGACCATTATTTGACGTCAAAAATGAGCCATCACGAAAAGCCTTTTGGAAGGATGTACATTTAACGTTGATTTTACTTTAGTATTTTGATCAATAAAAATTTCTAAAAATAAAAAATCTGGACTACAATTCTCGAGCATCTCGTGTTTGTGCATGACAACGTATCGACAAGCCTGGAAGATCACAAACAATGGTGAAAGGGTTTCCTTTTTTCTTTCATAACATCCATTCCCCCCCTCCCTCCCTCCCTCCCTCCCCCTAACAGTCCATACGTCCGTGTTTTTATCCACACGACAAGGTGAGGTATTTACGCAGACCCCATGTGGTAAGTATCTTTGACCGTAAACAAACCTACAGAATTACGGTGATCGATCTGACTCGTCCTGCATTCTTCATCAGGTTCTCTGATTTTACTCCCTTCTAATAATACTCAACATACAATACAATATCTAATAGCATGTTCGTGAAAGAGGCCGTATTTTTATTATTATCATTATTAAGGTTCATTGTATAGGAAACAAACTTGAAACGATGTGTTCACCTCGCACGACATAATAGTATACCTCTCAGTGCCCCTCAATTTCCTACTGAAACACCAAGCCTCCACATGAATGGCATTTGCTGCAGGTCTCCTTTGATATTTAAATTGTCAATGGCTGCATTGTTTGGAGTACCGGGATAGTTTGCTAATGAAGTGTTAGTTTATTTTTAGCCTGTCCAGCTATTTCCCCATTCAGCACAGCTTGTCCTCCAGAGAAAACCACATAAAATGGAAGAATCCAAAGTCAGGATAGGGGTGAAGTTTCCAGTGGAGAGAATCTGAACAGCATGAAATATATAGTGAAATAGGAGAGTCCACGTGCAGCATGCAAGTTTCACCCAGACTGTAAATGACACTTATTCATATGCAAATGAGATCGTGTGTAATAACATTTAATTGACTGCCTGGGGAATACGTTGTCCCTCGGAAGCCCAAATTTAGCTCTGGGTGAGGATGCGCGATTCACCAGCAAGAGGCAATTGAAAGGGGTTTGAAATTAACGCTGCAGTATTATGGGTTTGTGTGTTAATGTGTGGCCCTTGTTCGTCCTGTAAATTTCACAATACCTCATTCAAACTTGTTATATCTTGTCTTTGATTGCATCTATCGTTTAATGAAACATAGACAGGAAATCACACAGTTGACAAACGTCAGTTTTCCCACCAGGGGACACAAACAAATTTTGCGATGTGAAGCGCCGACAACAATCATCTCTGCATGTGCTCTGTTTTGTTCAAATATAGTTATCATAAAGACTTACCCTTTCCGGTTTTGTTAAATATTTTATTGTGAATTGGAGTCTGAGCTACAACCATTATTGCATAGGTGTGGCTCCCTCGGATTGTATATATTATTACTGAGAAGGTCCATAATTCCTTTCATGTTACCCTGATACAATCTTCGTGGCTTAGCTGGTATATTTTATAGGGGACTGTACGGGTACGATATGCAGCATATATGATGAATACGGTTCGCAACGTGGGTACAATATATTCAATATTTATATGCAAGCGTCTAGTCCGTCATTCAGTATTCAGCCATAGTAAACCATTGAAGTATTTCCGCGTCCATGATCCAAATTCATATAATTGCATTAGCATCAAATTAAAGGGATAAATAATAGTATACATAAAACTAACCGTCAACAGTTCTCAATGATGCCGACAAGACATGATGTTCTAAAAATATCAAATCCGTATGGCTTTAAATTCTCAATTCATATGATTTTCATATGGATTCCCTGTTTAAATATCGGTAAATCTCGCAGTTGATTATAGGGACACAGATATTGTTCAAATGTTGAGTATTTCATCCTAAGGGATTAATAAGCCAAATGTGGGGGCTTTTAGGCAGATGAGCCTGCTTATGCACGAGAACTGCATGGTTTACGGGCGAATTTTTGTTACCTGCGCGAAATCTGAATTCATTGGAAATTGAACAATTCATTGTTATGGGAAGGTAGGCCTAGGTCATTTCACTGCACAAATTAAGAGTCGATCAGTAGTCATCCTTGAAGAACTCCAACGTACGCATTTGAAATATCGAAATAATGTTCACCAAAATCCAGACATAGTGACAAGATTGTCAGTCTATTGCTCTCTCTATTGGACACGTGCTTTAGTTTCTTGTTTTACAGAATTTGCCGTATCAGCAAGTCAGATATTTCTATCGTCACACACTTGATTCAATGAAATGATTTCTCAATGGAATTGGTCGTGAAATAAAACCTGGTGGCCGAATAGCTTGGACTGGAGAAATCCAGCCTGATAAGATGTTATTTATTGCGGTAAGGCTCTGTAGACGGCACACAGAGCCGCATACTTCCTGTTTCTCTCTAAAATAATTAGATTGAAATTCAATCTATCAGACTGAAATTAGTGACCAATCTTTTATCGAATTGAAAATATTCAATCTAATAGATTGAAAACTATAAAATGACTCTGTTATAGACAGAAAATTAATCTACTAGATTAAAATTTTCAATCTAATAGATGGAATATTCAATCGAATAGATTGGTCACTAATTCCAATCGGATATAATTTTCAACCTAATTAGTTTAGAGAGTTGGAAATATAAATCCCGGAGTTGGTTACTCCGCTTCAACTCGGTTTACATTCAGATGTGGCTTTTAATAAACGTCAAATTTATGTGGAAGACAGAAGTTCACAACACGAAAGGAAAAAGGGCTACGAGACACATTTGGGATGAAGATCAGAATGTTTTTCGCTAAATTAGTTTTAACCCCAAAACTTCAGATGACTTATAGCTCATATATTGTTAGAAATATAGCAGTGAAAGAGACCAGTCTTGGTTTTTGTGGGCAACAAGGTACGTCGTGTATTATCATGTAAATCGGACCCACAATTTTTCTATAAATACAAATCAGTGCAGAAATATACATGCCTTTAACATTGAAGATATGATGTCGAGATGTCGGGTCCGGAGTACGATTTGTTAAACTAGAACTTTTTTTTCTTTTGATAGGCATTTAGAAGTTGGCGTATATAACAAACAATTCTAACTTCTTTATTGCTGTGGAGCTGACGTTCGTTGGAGATACTTCCAACTTTTTCAAAGCTATAATGTACTATAACTCTTTCAGAACTATGAAATAACTGTTTTATCTCCTCCTACATCTTAGTAATATTACTGATGCTCGAGTAACAACAGAATGAAGTGAAAAAATAAATATTTGTATGGCGGACAATCAAGATCCATGACACGACGTTATACACTCTCGTGGAATAAGACTATATATTTCCTCCAGTCACGACGTACCGTGAACGCTTGCAGACAATACCAACTCGTAATATGGGAATTGTCTTATTGGTGACTCTTGACGTCAAATTTATCTCTGTATCTCTCTCCCCCCTTCTCTCTCATAATATACTACAATAGTCTAGTCCGGCATTCAATGTTCAGCCGTCGTCCATGAAAGAATTTCCGAGTTCATAATCCAAAAATCTAATTCATATAACAGCATTAGCACCATATTCAAAGAACTTTTTGAACTCGTTCAGAAAACTTGTGATATGTCCGATATCTGGAATGAGGTTCTATATTCAATGACCAGCTGCTTTTGTTTTCCCCTTAGTACAACTGGATGAGCATAATGATTGACGATTGACCCATCACTGACGATATATTTTATGGATGAAAGAGCAGACGCATATTTTATTGTTTTAAAATTATATTTCTCATTTGACTGTCGAGTTTTTGGGGTCAGGGTCGTGGGGTTTGAGTACTGGCCGACGGGTGATATGATGGAGCCAAGGCTCCGTGGGCTGACGGAGGCCAATCTCCATAGATTTACGAACTCGCGTCTCCGTGGACTGATGTAATTAAGATTGTTGTTGATTTACTCTCAATATCCATTCAATGCTGTCTTCGTATGGTACCGTGCCCGGTATGACAGAAAGAATCCAGTCTCGTCACCTGTTCCTGCTTGACCACCCACGATGATTTATTTATTACTTACCTTAATTCGTTGGCAGTAGTTGGACGAATGCATGCAGTTAGTCAAAGAATTCAGAAAAAAACGTGTGAAAAGATTAGTGAACACAGAGCTTTCGCTATGCCATGCACTAACATAATTTCGGAAATACTGAAACTGTAAATTGTAGTTTACATGCCGAGAGAACGTAAATTTCAAAGATTTCAACTAACAAAGATTCCAACAACAGAAGACAATTCGAGTAACAAATAGGACAAAGACAACATTAAAAAAAGTTTTTTTCGGGAGTATCTGAAATATAAAATTAACATGAAATTAATTCAACACTATTCCTAAATATTACATTTAATACTAAAAATTTGTCTAATGTGATAACAAACGAGAAGGATGTAAGATAATTTTATCGATAGCACAGAAAAATATGTAAGGTTAATATAAATTTTGATAACAATATTAAATAAAAAAAATTTCCTCATATCTCCCAAACTTATCAACCTTTTTACAGTCGCCTTCATAACAGATCATGTTGTGAAACGCAAATAGAATACAGATCTAGAGTGAATGGAAGAAATTCTTGCATGAAGCCTTCACTTTTTGCACGAGAAAACCGGAATGTGAAATTGAAGACCGAAGATTTCCCTGCTGTTCTTGTTGCTTTGACAGCACACGGACCTCGGAGGAAGCATTTGTTCGTGAAGACGTCGTGAAAGATTTCATTCGAATTTAGAGCTTATAAAATTGTTTTTACATTCATACGGCTAAAATTATATATAATAAAAAATATGAAAACAAAAACTCCTCTTCCATATTGAGTTTTGACACCTCTTCCACAAAGAAATCTCGGAAATATCGACCCTTGTGTGCGATACCGGTACGCCGATACTGCGATACCGTAGTCGATTTCAAACCGGCTCGTTCTCAGTCGCAAATTATTTTCAGATCGCGTCAAGCATATAAATTTTAAACCATGGACGTTAATAAATAAAGAAAACAAACAACGTAACAACCTTTCAAGGTTTTCATAACACCAAACGGCTACATTTTACGACAATTTATTGACTACTGGCTACAATTTTACAAGTGTACAAATAATCTACGTATTTTACTGCAAAGGAATATACAGCCGCGAGCTATTATCGCAAGTATAATGATACGACCCGGAAAGTTTACATTTGCTGATAAGGGCAGGTCGCCGGCAGGGCATTATTGATTCGGGAACGCTGCAGACTGAACTGACTCTATCGCTCACGACAGGGGATAACCGTTCTGTACGTTACGCCGTTACGTACCGAACTGACGACCGTACTGGAAGGTACACCGTACCGTTCGGACTGACAGAGAGCAGGAACACTGAACCGTTCCGACGGACACGCGAATTGCTGAACGTACCGTTCGGAATTATGACACCCTCCCTTAATCAGCACTAATGCCACCTTTTCTATTGTCAATTTGCCTTCGTATCACAGTATAAAGACATATTTTGATATGGAGATTTATCAAACTATGTTCAACCTTGATCATTGCCCTTTACGTAGCTTCAAATCAGATCAAGTAACGGGGGCCAACCTGTACTTGCTTCATGGTGAAGAAAATCAGTGGTCCTTCATAGTGGTAACAGGGCTGTGATTCAGTAAACTAATGGCTTCAGAATTATTGATTGGGCCAGGGCATAACTCCCTGTAATCAACCTCATGTAAAAACAGAGGAACCTAATGCAGAAATCAGAGAATGATTAAATATGATTTTTGAGGCAATGCCGACCATGTGGAAACATCCCGGAGAAAACGCATGTCTGCGGGTGTGGCGACAACCTTCAATTCGACGGGTCAGCTGTATTGGGTTGACTTATTGATTCCACGGGAGCCGGTTTATCCCTCTATCAGATCAATGGCAGACGAAACATTTATTGGGACAGGATCAAGTATCAATGGAACCCGACCAACCCTGCGACACAGAGACTGTTCTGACACATCCGAGTAGGCTGTCCGTGAAATTCTGGACTTGTGCATGTCTGATGACCCGTTTACCCAAGGCTTAAACAAACCTCGACTTGGGGAATTTGGTTATACATTTGTTTCCAGTAAACACATTTCTCATCCTGTGTAAGTCAAGAATGATGAACCATTGTCACGGCAGGGGCCGGCTAATATGCCGTATAGCCGCTTCCTATCAGCTTTCTTGCGCTCTGAGAATTATTGCAACATTGTGGTTATAAACAAGGTTTTCCCATCTGGAATACATGTCCACAGAGATTAGCTTGATTTCTACATAATTTTGTAACATTTGGTATTTAGAGAAGAGATCCAAAATTTTCACTGTTTGCACTCTGCTTCAGTTTAATTAACGAGCTGAGCAGTCAAGATGTATGATGTCATTAACAAATATTTGAACGTTAATAAACTGTTCTTCCAACATTCACTCAGCATACACTGATCCCCAATTGCACTTGAGTTTCATCCACCAAAAGCTGTGAACAGTCCTCCTTCATCCTAGGAACAATGATAATAGTCCAGTCCTATACCATCATCTATGTATATAATTAATCTTATATTAGTGCTGGCCATTAGAGGTGAGTGATCACTCTCCTACACCTCAAATAATAAACTGGTGAGCTATCAGTCACTCACCCCAAAACTCAATAACTTCATGTCACATGTACCTGAAATAATAAACTGGTGAGCTATCAGTCACTCACCCCAAAATTCAATAACTTCATGTCACATGTACCTGAAATAATAAACTGGTGAGCTATCAGTCCCTCAGCCCAAAACTCAATAAACTTCATGTCACATGTACCTGATGAATGTTACTTATGGTCAATTTTCTATGCTCACATGAGACATTTTTGAGGTGATTACCGGGATGGAGACAAGGGTCAGTGATCAGCAGTTGCTGATGAAATTTAGGTACTAACTGATCAAAATGGCACAGCCTTTATATGACCAAAGAGATTTTGCTGATCAAATTTAAAGCTCTCACTAATAATTGCTGTTGAAATAATTTTCCTCCATTTCGAACAGAGTGAGTGGCTGCTTTCCTGTGTTTTGCTCACAGCCAGCTAGCTGTTCCATGGCCTGAAGTACAGCAGAGGTAGTCAAAGTTGTCATCAAATAGTAACCTACCGGACCAGACAAGAAATTGTTGATGGACAAACGACCATATGACCAAACATACATGCCGATTAAAAGACCCTGCAGCTGCATGGGTTGAGGGGTAAAAACTCAGTTCAGGGGTTGTAGGCTACTTTAAGAACCATTTCATTTTGTTCAGTTCCTGGTAATTTGTCCATAACTCAGCGAGCTCTTACATGTTAAGGGAATGACAAACAAATCCCGGGAGAGCCTTTGAAAAAGGCAGTTCCCAACACGACATTGTTACAACCTGTAGGCCAACATCAGCTGGGAAGTAACAAATCCTCAGACTGGGGTGTTTTGGGCGCAATTTTATCCCCCGATGTAGCTCGTCTGGCTCGAAATTAATTGCATAAATGAAAAGACTTAATTGCGGATGTGCTGATGTGACTGGACAATGAAGAGACAATTATATCCATCCCAAACAAAATGAAAATATTTTGGTAATCGACTGCAGGTCACCTATAGGAGGGGAAATTCTGCTCTGTGCTGGCCTTGTTGCCATTCAATCAAAGTCTGTCTGTGTGGCAGCCAGTCGAGGCCCACTCTGCGCCGATACGCAGCAGGAAAAGAATACTAAGAAGGAAATTACAGCATAAAGAGAACGTGTTCCACAGTATCAGGTGTTCATCACGAAAGTCCCGGGTTTGTCCAATAACTAAACTCTGTTTTGGGGACGCCTGGCCACTGCTGACGAATGGCTGGCTGTAATCTTTATGGAAGTAAGGTAGAAAACCAGAAAAACCAATTACTTAAAAGCTGAACGTTAAGACAGAGCTTTTACTGCCTATTCATCTTGCTGATTCTACCCACACACTCAACAGGGCTCCCCATCACGCTATAAAGAGCACAAATAATCGTGCATATGGGAAAGCATTATGACTCTTAATTCATATTTCTCTAATAAATACCCCATATACGAGTCCCTTGAATGTACTCAATACCTTATTTTTGTACGATTGCACACAGAGTTGCTCCCTAGTTGGAGTGCTGATGTGTGGGGTCAAGAATGGTGAAAAATGAGTGCTATCAACCAGAAGATCTATTGAGAGGAAGATGGCGACACTTTGAGAAATTTTTCCTTCAGGCCAACAGCAAATTCAGTTTAATGGGACAGTCATGGGCTCATGAATATTTGATCCTTTCTTCCTCTCACAGAAGGAAAAACATAAAACAGTTCCATCCTGTTAGATATATTGCAGGTTTTTGTGCCAGCAGAAAGTGGATTGGCATATAAACAACACTGTCTTCTAGACACCAATCACCTACAAAATTACTCTCGAATAAAACAGTTTTTCTGAGTGATACGTTAACATCTTTGGTGATACAGTAGAAATAGTGGAGTATTACATTTAGCTTGCCAAGTTATCGACACGAAGAATCAAACAATATCAATCAAAAGATAAAAATTCGATAAATCTATCCGTACTTCATTATACAGGATGATCATACAAGGAAACAGAATCTCAAATATAATCACATTTCGGTGTAAATTGTAGGCTTTTGATTGACTGATTACCTTTGTGCACCATACCATATTTTAATCACAGGCGACGACAGCTGGTAAAAATCAATACAATTGATATTTTCTGTATACTACCACTGTCAAAGACATGCATGCAATATTATACTCAACCTGTCAAGAATGTATGTGCAACACCTGCAGGCAAAAACTGTTTAGACAAATTCAAGATTGTGCGGGCTCTTGAAAATATCTATCTTCTCAACAAAATACAAGGCTGTATACAGACACAATAGGCTAGTATAACTCTGACACAATGTTTGATGTATTATACAATGTAGAAAGAGAATACAGATAGGGTTACAACATTGATCAAGAAATGATGTTCCCATCAGTCAAACGGACCCCCAACTGAAGGCAAAGTTTAACGTCACATTCAGCAATATTTCAGCTATATAGCGTAGACTAAAAAAAGGACAAAAATAATATCTCCTCCCCCCCCATATACATGTAAGTTGGACATACATCTGTACCAATAACACTAATGTTCAATAATGAGCATAAATTTTTATCTATACCTCCACATTATCAAGACTGTCAATATTTGATATCAAATCTGACTGGGAAAAAAGACACACAGGGTGACGACCTAAGACACACAGGGTGACGACCTAAGACACACAGGGTGACGACCTAAGACACACAGGGTGACGACCTAAGACACACAGGGTGACGACCTAAGACACACAGGGTGACGACCTAAGACACACAGGGTGACGACATCAGAATACATGTAGGTAAGCCTCCAGGGCATGCCATTTCTGAGTATTAAAGGCAGGAATTATATTGTTGGCACTGAAATATGGACTTGCTTTCAGCCCCACATGTCTCTCTTCTTTTTTCATGTGTCAAAATGTTGAGTGACAAGTAGATAATAGGGATGAGGTATTATTTGGCTGTCATGATGAAATTGTTTCTAGGGATGGCATATACTCCCAGGGACATGGAACATACAGGAGATGAAGCAGCATAGGTCCAGAAACTGATTTCCTTCTGGACACGAACATGAGATGCTTCTTGCCATGTTTCTAAACATCTTGTCCATTGACGTTTGGACTGATTAACATTAAATTTAAATGACTGGTAATCTGGGCAATGGTTAAATATAAAGAAGTAAAATTGACCTGGGCACTGGATGAAATGAAGTCAACAGTCTACCTGGAGTCAATGTATGAATTATGGCACCCAGATATCCTTATTGTTCTCAGTTCAGATGTTCCAGAGTAACTGCAGCCATCCATCTACAAGAACTTCTGGAACTTGGACAATTGTGAATCCCAGGAGAGAATATCCAGAAACATTGTGAGCAAGTTGAACAAGGTGGATTGCACTGGTTATCAGGGCAGTACTTGAGAGGATCTGGACTCCTTAAGGATTTCTCTAATGCTCTGCTCTACAAGTTCAGCACTGGACAAGTCCATATCAACGAGCATGGCCTCAAGAGTCATGATGTTGTTGGCAACAGAATCTACAATCTAGCATCAGTGTCCCCTGAGAGAGTTCCTGGAACTTTTCCTGAACCTTCAGAATTCCAGGAACTGGAAAAGTCAGATTCTTTTACTACAATACTACTCTCCCCACTGCTGGTCACACCCTTTCACTGCTGATATATGCTGACTATTTCATTATGTGATGTTTGAATTTCACCCAAAATATGAGGAAAGCATTGAGCAATCAAGAGAAGAATATATTGACTGCGCGGCCTAGGCATAGATTGTGAACAAACACATCCATCTGAAATAACTTGGTTTATGGCGACCCCTTTTTTCAACCAATGAAAGTTTGGAGCCTATATGCAAGGAAATTGTTCTGGGATCTCACTCTACTGGATAATATCAATCACATGACTCTGCTGGCATAATGCAGATCAAGCAAACTTTGAATGTTATTCTCATAGAGAGAGTGACTGCTTGGGCTAGTCATTCTAAGGACAGAGTATTAGAGCACCAGCTCTCACACAGCTGATGATACGTGTAGTTCTGAACTGTTCAATTGCAGCTAAATGCACAAAGGGATGGATAAAACCTCCGTCAGATCCACATCACCTAGCAATTCAAACTTCTTTCTGTCCACCAGTGTGTTTTTCTCATGTAATAGGGGTGAGGTAAGTGATTGTAGTTTCTGTTAAAGGTATATTCAGATTGGCAAGAACAAGTCAGTTTATGAACATCACACTTGAATACCTCAAACAGGTTAGAATTTGAAAATTGATAAGACATGGACAGGTCCAATGTTGTCGACCAACTTGATCAGACATGGTCAGGTCCAATGTTCTCCACAAGTCTATGACTACATTTGTTGATGAACATCAAGCAGGATGATCACATGTTCAGGTAATTCTTACAGGAGTTGGATAAAAATTTTGGTGACAGTTAAATTATTTTGGATATTTTGACCCCTGTCAAGTGCAGACAATTATGTTTTCTGAGATAAAGCATCTCTGGCAACCACATAATGAGATGGTTTGATAGTCAATGCCATTGTCCAAAGTTCATTGGAGTCAGTGAGTGAGTGAGTGAATATGATTTAACGTCATTTTCAACATGAGGGGTCCTATTCCTTTTCACCATGTTCAGACATGGTGCACCAGTTAGTCGCCTCTTACGACAAGCTCTCGGAGGGGCTGAGGCCTATTCTTACCATGACCTGGAGTGTGCACGATGACACCCCAGGTCAACTCCGTGGATGGTACGTCAGTACTGTGGTTACTCATGTGGCATCATGGTGGCTGCAATGGTCCACTTGACCAGTTGATTGAAAGTTCCTCTGAAAAGGCTGACATCAAGATGTCATTATTCAAATTGTAACACATATCTTATTGCTTTTTCTTTAACTATTTGAGAATATCATTATTTTTCATGAACCAGTTTGGCATGTCCATCCGGGAATTTTCTGCCAAATTCAATAGAACATTGTCAAAACATCTACAAGAATACTTTGACAGAATGAATTATTGGGTTCTCCTCAGTCCCAAAGTATGTTATCAGTTCATAGTTGGAACTGACAACAAAAGTTAAATGATGGACAGACAGAAGTCAATATTGCAATATACGACATTATCTGGACGTGGGTAACCACTTTAGAAAAACAGCCAGATTGTCTTGTTCTAAATATTCAATCAGATATTTCACTTGTATCGATCTCACATCAATCTCACTGTGTTCAATTAGTCCAGAACAATGTAATACCCTGACAATGGAAATACTAAATTTATAGTGGAATCCTGCACTGTGACAAATTGCACCGGATACATCGGTTGAGCAACAAGCAAAACAACCCGATACCAGCTGGCACAGTGGGACTTATAAAGGTATTCCTATTTACCATAGAATAGCAGCTTTCTGTCTATCTCAAGTCCCTAGACCATCTTAGTAGACCATTAGTAGACACAGAATGAGTGGAATGAATTGTAAACATCACTCCTCTGTGGGCCAACAGAGCTAAAACTGTAGAATAAGCAGGCTTAAGGACTCCCTAAAGAAGCATCAGTTTTATTAAAGGTTTGTCACCATCAGCCAGAAAATTTGAGCCTGAGGCGGTGAGAACTCCTCACACACAGGGCCTGGCAATAGCTATTTAACTGTTATATTTGTATTGAGTGATTACACCTGAAGGGAGCACAGCCTCACGGGACAAATATTGATAGATGAAGATGCAAGAATAATGGGGGAGCCGAGCAATTTCACCTCAAAATAAACGTCTTTTCAAATCACACGTCTGGCTAGAAGACTTGGGTTTCCCAAAAAGTCTTTAATAGCAATAAATTTGGAGATTGTATTTGTGAGTGCCCTTAATGGGTTTATCTTTGAACCCCGAGAATTGGAGCGAAGCATTTCTGACACGCTAGTAGAACATGTAGATTATCATTCCCAAGGCCTTCAATCTGCTGCTACATATCGTCTTGTAGACAAGGCTGCTTTAAGAAGCAATCACTCGAACAAACCGCTGTCATGAGGGGCTGACCTTTATGCGGACTGATCAGCTTTTAAGCAAATACCACTATATTGAGACGCAGCGCAGAATTCCTTCGACGGAATCAAGGATACGTGGCAGAGAAAGTTTTTAATATAAAGCTAAGATTAACAGAGATGGCATGTATTGATCAGTAAATGGAAGTGTTGATTTTGGCACTTAGTGGAGTGAATATTACCACTGTGCACCTTGCAATGGCCAATTGCATGCATTGAACCGATTGACCATTAACAGATCAACATTACAGATGTAATTAACATGAGTGCCCGGCTCGACTACCCGGCCCGAATCCAACCGGCTCCACCAGCAGGGAGATACAGACCATCTGCCGGCCCAAGTCTACAGGCCGAACTGCTGATGGGCTGGTCCAACCGTCTACCATGACCACTTCCTGAAGGTACCGTATGGTATACAATCCACCCGTATATAGCACATGCCAGATTACATATCCATTTTAACTACAAGAAACATTATCTCTGTGGTTCAATCACGAATCAGAGGACCAAACAAAGACATGGGGGAGAAAGATGAGGCTAGAGTAAACACTGAGCGTGCAGGAACATAACAGTTGTGGCTCTTCACTGTGTGTTACCACATTGCATGGAAAAGCTCTCGGAGATTGTTTAATTACAAAAACTATTTGAGCTGAACTCTGTCCGTTTATTGATTTGTTGTAAATTGGGCTAATTAATAGTGTGAAGCAACTCCAGCTTATCTCAAAATAAATTCTAGTCACATCGTTTTCCGTCAGGCAAATTTTCTTTCCTGGCTTTTTTTTTAATATTGATAATTAGTTTTTGGCAGTTCTCCAGTATCCCCAATCTCTTCTTTTTCACACAGGAATTCGGGAGTGGAAACTTTCTCCCCTCTCCATGATATCTCTTTCTCATCTGGTGTAATTGAGTAACTGTGTTAGTCCGGACACATCCCCTCAGTCTCTCCCTTCTTCCTTGCAGGTCTTTGCTGAGAAATGAATTAATGCATCATTGATGAGGGACCCTTCACCATCATTTGTTTTACGAGGTGCCTTTCCTGCCCATCAGGTGGTGAGGGGCTAAAACGTAGCATCTGCTCTGCAGGAGACAACTGCACAGATCAGCAGCAGGAGTGGAAACAGAGACTGATGTTCATCATCGCCGATTGTCCCAGCTTAATTGGTGAAGATTCTGGGGACTGGTCGCCAGGCTGATGACTTCCGCAGAGAACAAAACGGTGTCAGAATTGGGATAGCCTCGTCAGCAGGTAAGGTTTCACTCTTGAGTCCACCAAATCATTTATACTGGTGTAGTTGGATATGTTCAAACTAAACATTTTTGTATATATGCGATGAATTCTCAAATAATTCAAAAACAATACATGTATTAACATTCAATCATCTCCAAATCAAGGGCCTATTTAATTAGATCAAATCAAATGATTAAAGTTCTCACAGCAAACCACATGCATATACAAAACTTCCTAAAGCTGGATCAATTTGAGTTAATGGTTACGTTACTGTTTTTATCTTAAGGTATGTCGACCCCTGAGATACAAAACTGTTTTTTCTTCTTTTTTTCGCTCAGTTTTAGAATACAGACTTTCCATCTAGTGGAAATAAAAATGTAAAATTTTAATTCTAAGAGAGGAGTAAAAATGAAATGATTGACGAGTACAATGTAGTGTAACTGAAAAATGGCTGATGATGGACTAAAATATACAAGTCCTATCAACAATACCATGAATTTGTCATTCTTCGGAGTTACATTGCTTGAGCATTATGTAAGAATTATCAGCGAATCTCCTGGAATTTTAAAAAATCAATCCCTCGATGTAGATTTTTGTGTTAATTTCAGTATATATTAGCATTTGAAAAGTATTCAGCCTGGACATCTGCATTTGGCATGCTAACTATACATACTACTGGAAAGAAAATACGAAAAAACCTGTCAAAGCTGGAACTAGCAAATCTGAATTAAACGATTTGATTCAAAGAAAATTATGCAAAAATTAGGAGAAAAAAACTGAGACATTGCATGATCAATCTGATTCTACTAGCAAGCATCTCTGAAATTAAAATATGTTTGATACTTTGTGAAAACAGCCATTTTAAAAAGAAATAGGGTAGTTTATGTATCACATATATTTACATGTACATGTAACCAAAATTATTGTTCTGTATCTCACATAAATCATTCTCATGGCATCAGATTGTATACCTCCTACTGTCCAATATATTCTCTGATTGCACTGGGGTTAAAAACAGGGTGCACTCCTTTTCCGTGCATATGGCTCTCAGCCAATCAGCATCTCTTATTACTAAACAGAGCAGAATTAGCTCAGGATAGCATGCTAAACTAAAACAAGATGTATTGTGTGCTTTTGTCAAATAGATAAGCATCTAACTTGTTAATTCTTCCATAACATACACTGGAAGCATTTTTACAGCGGTTCTACAACCCTTAAACTGATCAAATCAAACACTCAATATGGGTGGGACAGGTCATGCAACCATGGTGAGATTAACGGAAATGGTGAAAAAAAAAAACAAACTGAAAACAGCATGTGAGACATAAAGTGCAACTGCTGAGTAAAATTTATGGCGGTTTCCCTCCCAGGACATAAAAGGATAGTTTTAGTAGCTCATTAAATCTCTATTGTGAAACACTAATCATAATAAATGTAGAATTGTAGAGTCTGTCTCAGTTCACATAATGATGAAAGACCATGTAGTTAAGATCATATTTCATCCTCAACTTCTATCTCCTTCCACTTGAACGAACATCAAACAGACAAAGATGGAAAAGTAAATATTCGTTAGCAGAGAGACTACAGGATATTGGACGAAGGCAATGCTGTATAAACCATGAGGAATAAAAGACAAAAAAAGCTTTATCCAAAATTATCTGGTATTGCAAAACAAAAGTCATATTTGGTAGAGCAGGAATTTCACTTTGATATATCGTCAGATCCAGATTGATTCCCCAGCAAAAATAATGAGGTTTCTAGCCAATCAACTGACAAGTTGAAATGAAGCAGAGATGGTGGGCTCTTGAACCACTGTCACCATTACGAATAACTGTGTTACAAACTACCTAGAAAAAAACCCTCAATGCATCTTGATCAAAATGGCAAGACACACTAAAAAACAATCGGACGAAAAATACAGAACATCGATCAGTTCTCAGCACCAGACAGAAACTTTTAAAATACAGAAGTGAGAAATGTGTTAATTAATTTTTGAACGTCTGTTTCATGTGTGAAGGCGTAGTTGTCAGCCATATGAAATGAGAGTTTGCCTGTAGGGAATCCAGCAATATCAAAGACTGCAGGAGATCACGATGGACATGATGGAATGAGGCTGTGTGTATTAATATGTGTGAAATGTTTGTCAAAATATGACAAGTCATCTTAGCAAATTATAATGGGTAAATTATTTTCTGAATCAGACCAGTTACAAGAAAGTACAGGTTTGCACAAAACAGGCCAAACATGTCAGGTCACATGATCAATCACAATTGAGCGACACGAACATCCAGCTAGATCAGTTCTGCTCGGATTTCTCGCTGACAAATCATTACAAATTACATAACGTTACAGCGAGACGAGACACAAACACAGATATTATGCCGTACATGGCAGTGATGCATCACAAAATGAAATAGTTTAACCTTGGCCTGTGATTTCTGTCAGCTTCCACGATCATCTGTCCGAGTTCTTCACATTCCTTTTTTACTCTGTTACAACAAAGAATGAACTATTTGAATAATTCAAAAGTACATGATGTATTGCTGTGATATATTTTCAGATAATATTTCCGAGTCATAAATTATCAATTTCTGGCAAAAATGGTTTGTCAACCCTACAATCTTTCCAGTGTAAATACATCAAATAATGTTTAGCTGCTCATATGTTGTCTGTGTGTGTTGCCACAGGCATACATGTACATGTGGGCTGTTTATGTTAACAACGTTTTGTGGAGGTTGCTCACATGTATGTTGTATTCCATATGTTCTCACCAATATTTAGTTGCCAAGATGACTAACTTCCCTCATTATATCAGCTGATTTACTGGGACATTCATTGGTGAGACACCAACGTGAGTTATTGGTCAATACATGTCCCCCACTTTTGCCCACTGTAAAAGTTGTTATAGATCTGGGATATCATATTCCCATATATCGTGTCCAGAATACATGTTGCTTATATTGAAATATTGCTAACATTATAATCCGCTTTTTGTTCATCAATACTCTGACATTTTCAAGTTTGGATTAAGAACAATACCTGAGTCTATACCCTTTTAATATCAAGGAACCTGTTTGCAGTCAATTCACTCTGTGGGCTAAACACTCAAGATGGCAGTATTGGCCATATAATTCAGTTATATGTATATCAGTGTAAACGAATACCAAGCTACCATGTCAAATGTCACACCATGTTCTGGAGTTGAAAGTCTATCCATTCATTCTTTCTCAAGTTTTGTTTGTACCAGGAATGTTCAGCAGAAAATCCAAGATGGCATCATGGCAGCCATACTGGATTACATATGAATAATTAACATGGCAGTAAGCTCTTACAGATATTGTTGAGCACAATTACCTACATTGTACCACTGATTCCAGTGAACCATTTCCTTTGATTTAGTTTCCCAGAAACACATCTGAGTAATATATTGTAAGAAGGAGACTTGAGGGTGAGTGTATCTGAGCATGGCATGTTAACCACACTGGAACAATCTAACTCAGACTGTGGATGTCTCAATAACGAACATCTCGCATGTCATGTTACCATACACCATCAACATGCACAGCAATTTGTCTTGACAGATCCTCAATTAATGTGTTTTTACTTCCATATGAAACTTAGTACAGAAAAACTATCCAGCAGTTTGGAAAAGTTATGACGGCATGAGTATTTATGGAGCGTAATATTGGCGTTGGCCTTAGAAACAATCACCATTGTCGGGGCCCCTAAGTGCACTTTTAGTAGGAACAGTGTGTACAGGTCTGTAGTGTGGCAGAATTGCCTGCCTGTATTGCATGCTCAATTTTACTCCTCACTGAACAAGTAGATTGTATTTGGGGACCACATAGAAATTATTGAAATTCTATTATTAACCCTACATTGTATTACCACCAGAGAATTGGATAGGTTTTATGTTTTCCAATACAGTAACTTTGTCCGATATTAATGCATATAGCAGGAGACATCGAGGAATTTACACTGATTACTTATGCATAGATAAGGGATCTGATGATTTCTTCCAGCGGACAATATTTTATATACTGGTGATAAAATGTTGGAAGTCTGAAACTATTGATTGTACTGTAACACCAACATTGTTATAGTAAATGCTCTAATAATACAATCACCCCATTAACATTCAATCACCCCAATCACCACATTAACATTCAATCACCCGATGAACATCAATCACCCCATTAGCATTCAATCGCCCCATCATCGCCCCATTAACATTCAATCACCCCATTAACATTCAATCACCCCATTAACATTCAATCACTCTATTAACATTCAATCACCCCATTAACATTCAATCACCCCATTAACATGCAATCACCCCATTAACATTCAATCGCCCCATTAACATTCAATCACCCCATTAACATTCAATCACCCCATTAACATTCAATCGCCCCATTAACATTCAATCACCCCATTAACATTCAATCACCCCATTAACATTCAATCGCCCCATTAACATTTAATCACCCCATTAACATTCAATCACCCCATTAACATTCAATCACCCCATTGACATTCAATCACCCCATTAACATTCAATCGCCCCATTAACATTCAATCGCCCATCATCGCCCCATTAACATTCAATCACCCCATTAACATTCAATCGCCCCATTAACATTCAATCGCCCCATCATCGCCCCATTAACATTCAATCACCCCATTAACATTCAATCACCCCATTAACATTCAATCGCCCCATTAACATTCAATCACTCCATTAGCATTCAATCACCCCATTAACATTCAATCACTTTCATCATCGCTCTCCCCATTAACATTCAATCACCCCATTAACATTCAATCACCCCATTAACATTCAATCGCCCCATTAACATTCAATCGCCCCATTCGCCCCATTACATTCAATCACCCCATTAACATTCAATCACCCCATTAACATTCAATCGCCCCATTAACATTCAATCACTCCATTAGCATTCAATCACCCCATTAACATTCAATCACCCCCAAATTGCCTCAAATTTTGATCAGTCATTTTGAAAACTTTGTTGCCATCCTAATTTCGAGATGGTGAATTTGAAGTGACAAATAGCTGTATCACATGAGCTATGCCTGGTAGGGCCCCATCATCGCCCCATTAACATTCAATCACCCCATTAACATTCAATCGCCCCATTAACATTCAATCACCCCATTAACATTCAATCACCCCATTAACATTCAATCACCCCATTAACATTCAATCACTCCATTAGCATTCAATCACCCCATTAACATTCAATCACCCCCAAATTGCCTCAAATTTTGATCAGTCATTTTGAAAACTTTGTTGCCATCCTAAGTTTCGAGATGGTGAATTTGAAGTGACAAATAGCTGTATCACATGAGATATGCCTGGTAGGGTTAGACTATCACAGAATTGAAATCAGTAGAACAGGATCATATCTCTGACTGGCAGCATTCTGGCCCTACCAAAACCTCTGTATATGGACCAAATGATGAAATAAAGATTTTTTAAATCTATTGATATCTTTGAGACATACCAACCAATACCTGATCCCAGACACCCATGATGCCCCACTCCATGAGAGCCTCACCCCCAAGTTTCGGCTTATTCCCTTAATTCTCATTAGTGTGAAGCCAGTGCTTTCAGTTATCTAAATGAATACTAAGCCCAGTCTCATGCAATGTGGACATGCTAGAACCACTCGCTTTGTGGACCTCAGAAATCCTCGAAAATAACTCGGCAAAGAAAACAAAGACTCCAGGATGGACGGCCAGGAACATATCACAATTACAATGGGCCTCTCGGCAAAAAGAATGTTTTACATGATTTCATACACGGCTATTTAAGATATTGGATGCTGTACAGCAGGCCGAGTGCCGTAAGCAACAGACATGATAACACACTGTTAATTTGTAACTTTTGAACCTCACAGGACGAAGAGCTCTGTAATATTCCCCATCGCACATTATTTAGCTTTATTACTGACCACAACCCCTATTGGGGCTTTAATCCGCTTTTTGTCAAAAGAACAAACTTGGATTTTTCAAACGTGTTTTCTGGGCCTTTGTACTGTGTCTTTGACTGATGGTTCATTGATACCCTGACACACGATCATTCTCTCCTCCCCTTTATTACTGATCACGTGGTCGGCAGATTTCTCTGATCTTTTTTCTTCTCCGCGTTGAGTTAAGACAATTTCCTTCCGCCCGAGAACACCAACTTCTTTCATTACATCTCGGAGCAATCTTCTACTGCCGTAACGCTGCATGAGCCGTAAAGATGGAGAGAAATCCAAGATAGAGATACAGACGACAGTGCTGGCACTGAACCTTTACTGATCAGAGATGTGTAATGGCCCCCCTCTAGTGATTACACCAGGCCAGGCAATCTTACCTTCTGACTCATTCCAGTAATTTCTCCATCGCGAAGTCGTCATTTGGCGGTGACAATCAGGTGTCCTCTCCTGTGTTTCTTAATTCCACCTGCGGCCAATCATCCTCTGGCCCTGCTGGAGTAACAGACAGAGCAACAATTGAAGGGCAATCACACAAGGTGGGTCTAATTAGAATAAAATCTTGTAATTTAGAGGGAAATTCTCCATATTTTCAATTATTGTTTCAATGTATTTCCCCTCACCCAAACCCATGTTATTCAATTTGAAAGGCACTGAATAGAAAAACTAATTTGAGAATTAATATTGGGATAATTTCAATCCTTCCTTTTTAATAATTGGAGTGACTAATCTATAAAATAGAACCAGCTGAAGATGAAGATGGGTGATTCAGCCATTAATAACCCATGTCCAAGGACATTATTTATTGACAGACATCCCAAATAAAACTCTTGTCTGGAAACTAATGCACAAGCAATATCTCTTTAAAGCCAAATAAGGTGGTAAACAAAGCACTGCAGAGCCTGTAAATGGAACATTTTGTGTCTTATGAAAAGAAAGATACTGGTATGGTCAGAATTTGCAATAAGGTTCAATACGAAAACCCACCTCATATAACACATAACACACATGTGACACAACTAAAACACAACTGACGTCAGAATCCAAGGTTTACTTGAATTTTGAAACACGTTCTTGCATCTTTCTCAAACCAAGTTATATATGCTTTGCTATATCGTAAAACACACACAAAAAAACCCCAGAACAATCACTTTTGGGGCTGTAGACCTTTGCAATTCATCTTTAAAATTTGCTACAGTGAATTAAGTTCATAGAGAATTTCAACAATTTAGAAGCAGAATATATTTTTTATACGAGCTACATTTTTTTGTTATCGGATTTTCAGTGTCCAAGTATATGGACAGATTAGTCCGTTAATTATTGTCACTACATCACGTACACATCAGGAATGAGAAGAATAACTATCGTCCAATGCAGAAACTTAGTGGACAAAAAGGTCAAGCACATCATCCAATACAATACAATCATTGTTACTGTTCCTGATCCACAATATTTGTATGGCACAGAAAATCATTAAATTCATGTCTTAGTTCCAAACTGTAGGATAATAAGAACTCCCAATATATATGATTTTTCTGTTCTGGCATTCGTCTAGCGAGAGGAGGATTCAATACCATGTTGACCCGTTAAGTACATATCTATATTTATCCTTGTCAGTAATCGTTAATTGCTTCGGACATTGGAGATTTCCCACACAATAGATGATCCTGTCCATGATAACAGCCTGATAGATTCCTTCATATATCCCCATCTAGTCATTATATAAGACACCTACCAAGGAACAACCAATAAACTAAGTAATGTACAAAATGTCCCATAGCTTTGTATAATTAGTTTCCACTGCAGCTTGATCAATAATCAATGCGGTGTACATGTACTTATATAAAATCTCCGACTAAGTATCCAAATTTACCCGGATACAGATCTGGTATATAGTATTGGGCCATTCCTCCTCATCTCGAGTTCAGGAACATGTAAACACTGGCAGTATAGCCCATTCAGATTTGAGTATGTAATAAGGCCGCTAATATTTAATGGTTCGTTTCCAGTAACCAGCCTTCATCTATATTTTGAGGGCAAATAATTAAAATCCATGAGGGATTTACATTTTCATGAGTAAAACTTGCTCATTTTCTTCATATTTGTATACAATTGGTTTGCAAGATAATTATTAATAATTATCGCACTCAGCATGTGTATTTTTACGAGAAAGGTTACGAGAAACAAAAAATAATTAACAGTGACCTAATAACAGCTCAAAATTATTCTGTTAAATATTTATTATAAGTTTACCAAGCTTCAGTGCAGATCATCATCCCTAGTCATGGTTCATCTATCAAATCTGAGTAAGGGCTACACACACCTGCATATGGCGGATGGTGCAGATAAGATTTGTGCACAGTTTCTGATGTTGTTTTCCATTTGCTTAGTATGTAAAAACAGCAGAATTATTCTATGAAAGGGTATCCTCTGAGCTCACTCAGTGTTACTTAGTATCATAGAAAATGGTTGTAGTAGGTCTTCCCCTTCATTTCTAATCCTAAAATTTCTAATCACATGTTTCGAAAATCAACTGCAAAACTTATCTCGCTTCATCGTAACATTCAGCGATTGTTTGGAAAATAGAACTTACATATATCTGAAATATTCAACAAATCAGGAGAAATGGGAAAACACCGAACTTCTCGAGAAACGAAAGAAGACAATGTGTGGAGATTTCCGGATGCAATTTTCCATGCAGAATGCATGCATGTGACATAATGCCCCGACTGCATAGGTTGACACAGCAGTGACTGGGAAGTTTGACGCAGCAGTGTCTGGGAAGGTTGACGCAGCAGTGTCTGGGAAGGTTGACGCAGCAGTGTCTGGGAAGGTTGACGCAGCAGTGTCTGGGAAGGTTGACGCAGCAGTGTCTGGGAAGGTTGACGCAGCAGTGTCTGGGAAGGTTGACACAGCAGTGACTGGGAAGGTTGACGCAGCAGTGACTGGGATCTAGAAATTGATTTTATTCAGCTTTATATGATATATATGCATTCTTGTCACTCACACAGACTGCCACCCATGTGCTACACAGGCAAACTTTCACCGTTCAGTACCACTCAGTAACTGGTTGGCTACTGGTTGGTGGAGAACTGATTGGTACGGGTAGGAAAGGTCCCCTTGTGGTACCGTTCAGTTTTCAACTAGTCAGTACCGGTAACCAACCAGGTACTGATTGGTCACCCATTGGATCCCATGAATTTTCTACTGATTGGCTACCATGCAGTTATCAATCAGTTACCAATGAGTTACCGCTATGCTACCATCCCAATTTTCCACACTTGGTACCTGTTGGTAACAATGCAGTAACACTTCAGTACCTTGATTGGTTAACTCTTTCCCCCATATAAGCGGGTTTTGATGACTTGTGTAGATTCCCATGTAAGCGTGTTTTGACAGGGGCTCGCCGTTACCCATGAAGACGGATTTTGACGAGTCACTTGAGTTCCCATGTGGTGGATTATTCTTGCAATTTTTTGCGTTTACTTTGAGCAGAGACTCTACAATAAAGGGACTGGTGAGCGGCTTAAGATCAAAGGTTCAAAGGTGTGAATCGCTCGGATGTTCCTTGCGGATCACGTGACCTCGAGCGGGAGACTTGAGAGAAAATTTTCCCAGATTGACGCCATTTTGTTTTTCGTTGAATATACTTCTTTGCAATTCCTGGATGATATTGAGGCTCACAATTACAGTGCGTGTCTTTTATGCTTGAAACAGGGTAAGTAACATATTCATGTACTTATTTCTGTCAACTTTATGCTGATATTTTCAATACATCATGAGAAATGTTCTTTCAAAGTTTGTTGATTGTCGGTGCGAATTATCCGCCCGGATAGCTGGAGGATCTTTAGGCCGATAGCAATTTTTACAACCAGTTTGTGTACACATGAAACAAGATATCTTGACAAAAAGGATATTTTTTATGTTGTTGGGTTATATTCTTTATTCTTTTGTATATTTCTCGACAATGTGTTACTATTTTGGATAGGAAATAATTGCATTTCCGGTTTTACGGCTGTCGAAAAATATGTAATTTTTTCTAATTATTGGACAAATATGCAACCGATTGTAGCGCTTTACATCATTTTTTATGACCAATGGAAATTACTATGTAAATCAGTTCGAAAGTAGTTCGAAAACTGCTATATGAAGTTGAAATGCGACTTTGTTCAGGTGAAATGATGGAAAAAAATCTTTGAAAAATGAACAAAACGGCGATTTGGCAGCGATTCATGGACGCGGCATTTGCCGTAGCTAAGATTCATAGCGTTTCCCTTCCCTCACCGCTATGCCGACGACAAATTACATTTCCCTGGTGGTAACTCGAACATCTCCATGGCGCACTTATTATTACCTTTGCACCCTATTGGACCTTCATTAACGTTAAACCCTAATTCTCTCTCTCTCTCTCTCATTAACTTGAGAAAATGGGCCGCCATGAATAAAAATACAGAAATGGCAGACTAAATGGCCATTCGTCGGTCAAAAATTAATTACAGACGTTAAAATTATCCCTATGGAGCCTCACAATCACCTGAAATCGAGGGTCAAGAAGATGGGCATTTCCGTCATAATAGACCCCGCGTATACAGGGGATGATGATCACAACATCGATTATGGTATTATTATTCATGGCGGCCCTTTTTCTCAAGTTAATGAAGGTCCAATAGGGCGCAAAGGTAATAATAAGTGTGCCATGAAGATGTTCGAATTACCACCAGGGAAATGTATTTGTCGTCGGCATAACGGTGAGGGAAGGGAAACGCTATGAATCTTAGCTACATTTGCCGTAACTTTGCAGACTAGTTTCCGAACCGATTCGGTCATTTCCGTAACAGTCGGCTGTTTACGTTAGAGCATGTCACACCTGCATGTGTTGTTTTAACGAGCGTCAGCTAATCAACAAGTGTCCGATTCTTATCACTGCTTATCTTGGCGCAAGGAACATACCTTCAAAGACACTAAGCCGCTCACCAGTCCCTTTATTGTAGAGTCTCTGCTTTGAGTAAAACCTAATATTATTAAAACTATACATTTTCAGAAAGCCAAAATTTCAATAAATCTGACTATATGGACTGTTGGTATGTTTTATAGTAAGGGTAAATTGAAATCGAGAGAGAAACAGAAATAATCGCTGGAAAATGCGCAATTTGACAACAAATGTGTTTGGTGTGCTCCAAGAGATACGTTCGAAAAATAGTAAAATCTGCTTCCAAATTCCTGAATATTTTACGTAACGCGAGCATAAACTACCGAAGTATCTAACCTTGATGACTAACTCGTCAAATTTGCCCATCTGGGTTTATTTTACATATTTTCCCGGGACCTGTTCATATCCATTTTAAAACGTTGATGCGCCTTAATTTCTTCCTCGGCCACCGTGGGCAAAACCCACGCTGCAGTGGCCATGGCGACCACGCGCAAACAAACAGTGTGCTCCAAACAAACGCCGGGCGTGATGAAAAAGTTTGTCAGCGTTGGCCAATCAGTGATGCTGTTTTATGAGGTCACTGCCAAATCCCGAATCTACGGAAAATTAGCTTTCTAACGGTATACAATACATGCGAATGCAAGCTGGAGAAGCAGGAAGTGAGCGCTGCAAAACGTAGCTAAAGTGCGACAATTTCGCTAAAGATTACTTATTTTTTGAATAAATGTTGCTGATATTGGTATAAAACGTGAACAAATTGCGTAGAATAGGTCTGTGTGAGACCATTGGTAAATATTTCTCCACATGACATGGGACATAAAACGGGATATTTTACATCGCAGGAGAAGTAGGAAAATTGAAATACGTCCATGGGTTAAAGACCTATGCCATTACAAATCTATTATGGGTCAAAGAGAGAAAATTCCCCACAAGTCTAAGGGGGAAAGAGTTAACTCAGTTACTGAACGGCTACCAACCAATTTCTGCTTACCTGCCAGTACCTCTTGGTACTGGTAGGAAAGGTCCCCTTGTGGTACTGTTCAGTTGTCAAGTTGGTCACCAGTAACTGAACAGTATCAACTGGTCACCAATCAGTTACCACACATTTCATTTATGATATAATCTATTGGTTACCAACCAGTAACTGACCAGTAGCCTTCGGAACTGCATGTACTGCAAAGTTGGGATCGTTGTGGCTACCACTTGGTTACAAATCAGTTACTGGTAGGTAACTGGAAAGAACCTGGCATATACTACCAAGTGGTGGCTGATTGGTAACTGCACGGTACTGTTCAGTCAGGACTTCATGGTACCAATCCTGAACTTTCCGTGCAGTACCAACAAGTTACTTGGAGGTTACCAACAGGAAACTGAACGGTACTGAACGGTGAAAGTTTGCCTGTGTAGAACTAGTATAAACTTAAACAGAATTTATGCCATCGTTCTTTTCATTCTCAGCTGGGTTTTTTTAAATATGTTTTAATCAAGGACTTACCAGTTGACAGTTATTCAGGTAATGTTGCCATGGTTTTACATGTCGTCAAAATGTCCAATTGGACAGAAGTATCAGCTAGGCCATTCTACTATATTGTGAGATTAGTAAAATGTCAGTTGTTCTGAGCATGGAGCCTACAAGACCTTATAGGTTTCATGTTCTGAGGTATGGGTGAAATGAAATGTGATCTAAAGAAAAATAGTGGTCACTGCTGTCTTGTACTGTCACGCTTTTGAAGGAAAAGTCAAAAACTACCATTTTTAGCAAGTAAAGTTTGAATTTGGTTCAGTTTTTCTACAGAATGATGGATTTGTGGGTTTCCCAGTTATGACAGATATTCTGTGGGAAGATTGTAGATTGAAGCGCTAAAGGCCTTGAAGGATTCTCTCACATTACATTTAATTGCATATGACATGTGACATGGGAGTAGATCAATCATGTACTACATACAATGTAATAAACAGCTCAAGGCCTCACAATCATATTCGTCGAGTCCATGCACTGGGAATGCATCATATAAGCCATATCCCTTGATTAACAAATACCAATGTGTGGAAGAACAAAAAATATTCCTGATTGAAGTATAGTGTTAAGTGCCTCCAATGGTGTGAAACAACAAAGAACAAATTATGAAATGGTCACAATGTACTGCCAGAACATGAGGCAGTGAAGTACTACCCGACCAGCACCTGTGGAATAAACCTTGACTATCACTGACTTCAGGTGACACTGCCTTGCTAATGTAGTACCTTGAACTGATCTGTTCATCAAGTATGGTTCTTTCAATGTCTTGTGCTGAAGTTACAGGTATCTAAAAGCAGGTGTGCAGTGGCATTGTACACTTTTATTGTGACTGTTATGTGAAGCGGCGCAGGTGATGCAAAAAAAAAAATCTCCTGCGAAATGAAGCAATGGTTGGTGTGTTTAGCTTGCACACCGGTGCGACGTGACGAAGCAGTGAAGTCAGGCTATGTGAATTTAGAGGTCCAATTCCCATTTTCAATCGCACACATCTGGTGTGAAACCCCCAAAACAAAGGAGTGAGAATATTTCCCTAGCGAATTTGGCCATACCACTTGCCACATCCGGTGTGAAAAGGCCCTAATGCACATTGTGAAATATGAACTTCGCCAACCATATTGTAACGATCACACACTCTGGCCACCATATAATGTCATTGAAATACACTATAGTGATGCTCAGAACATGTACCGGTCAGGATAGCGGTTAATTATACACTTCTCGGACATCTCGGTACTTCTTGGTACATCTCGGTACTTCGATACTTCGATATAACGTCTGGGATTCCGACACCACAGATATAGAGAAATATCTGAACTCATAGGATAGGATAGGTTGAACTTAACTGTCTCGCTGCTGGGGGCCATACGTAGAGGCCGCAGTGTAGTGGTGGGCCTGCAGTATTCGTGATGATACAAGTTTTGGAATTATTATTTTTATTAAAATTATATTAAAAACTCAATAAGATATATGATATTTTGTAAGCGAAGTTCACAATCTTTGAATGGAACTTTTTATTTTTATATTTTATCAATCAGCAGAAAAAAATGGGAGGAGAAAGTACGATAACGGTAACAGTTAAACTGCATAGATGAAGTTAACACCGTGTTCAAGTTTCAACATAATAAAGGTATGGTTTTATTCGCCATAGAAAATACAGATATATATTGTTTAACGTGACGTGGTGTAATGGAACGTGATGCAAACACTCGCATTAAACTGATCGAGTAACCTCTGTGTATATAATATAACACATGAACTCTCATGGATGGTTATGGGTAGTTATGGGTGGTTACAGGTCACTCATCATCTCTGAATACACTTCAGTTTAACACCACTTCAATGTAAATAACCTGTAACAGCATACAGGTGTTATGGGTTTATCTCTGTAATACCCCGTAACTGCTTACGGGTATTACGGGTTTCTTATGGGTATACTTCCTCACTAGGTATGCTTGTAACACAGGTACAACATCAAAGTAATACTCCGTAACTTCTTACGGGTATTACAGGTTATGGACTTGTTACAGGTTTTTATGGGTTCTGGGTTTTGTCATCTATGAATACTCAAAACATCAGTTGCACCACCCCGTAACTTCTTACAGGTATTACGGGTTATAGACTTGTTAGGCCAGATTTTTTTATTCTCTTGGTGTACGGATCCGCCGACCCCAAAAAAACGAGTTTCCCGAAAAAAAATATAATTTCCAAATGGTCCTTTTTTTTCTCAGCCGACTCCATTTTCCCGTCAATGAAAAAAAAAAAAAATCCGGAAAACTCTGTTGCAAAATTTTGTGATGAACTGGAAACCGCTCTCCGCGAGGGAAGACAACTCTTCCGCCACTTGGCGGCGCTATCCTAAATACTCCCCGCAAAGTGTTGTTATCGCCATTCTGTGCACAAATGTATAGCTTTCTGGGCATTCCCAGTGCTTGAAGAGTGCCTTGACGTATGCGGGACATGGCGATAATGGCGGGCGCTAATGGAATTTTCCTGCATTTGTCGGTAGACAATGGGAGTGACACTTTTCATTGGTTTGTCAGAGCCAATCCAGATGAAATGATTGGAAATGTCATAGACGAACACTGCGACAGTTTGATGGTAACGGAGATCAGGACGTCTAAAAATGCCAATTTCGGAGACGGAAGCATGACCCGACAGTTCATGACATTCCTGCAAAAATTCTGCAGTCGTTTGGCACGCGGTATGTGTTTGTGCGAGCCCACAAGGAGACTGAGAAAAACCCATCCACGCAAATATAAATGTCTTTGATATTCTTAGGAGTGCACAGAAGCGATACGATCGTCTCCCCAAGTCAAGGTTTGTATAGATCAAAAAGTTATCAAAGCGGGATGTTATCGAAACGGTCAAATATTCGAATAGTATATATTTTGCCTAAATTGAATTTTCAATGATAAACCGCGGTAACCTAAAAGTGTTCTACACGAATTTTTCGAAATCTGTTCAATCATCAATAGTAATATGTGATATGAATTTCATTATTCAAGACATTTTCAAAGTGGCATACACAAATTTATACAAGGCTAGGTCAGTTTTATGATTTTTAACCTCAACCCTTGGGCATAGGGATATTGTCTTTGTTAAGTACGTCTGTCCACCTGTCTAATATTAACCTGTCTGGTCTGGCCTAGCCTATGACAGGTTTAAGTAAACTATTCTGTTTTGATTGTAGATATTCTTCCAGTGACCGTGTCATGTGAACGTTTCAGGAATAAAAAAAGAGAGAGATTCCGTCCAACAATTCACTTTTCATCTCGTTTTCTTGTTTTATGGGTTAACAATGCAAGCCTTTATCGCTGATCAGACATTCAGCAGGCAGCTGTACTGCATACTAGATACCGGCCATGATTTTACTTCAACATTTAAAAATCTAATTTTGTTGTGCTAATTTTTTTTTGGAAGATTTTTTTTTTTTTTTTTCCGACCGACCGACCCAAATTTTTGGGGCCTTCAATCCGTAAACCAAGAAATAAAAAAAAAACTGGCCTTCTGGGTTTTTATAGGTTCTGGGTTATTCATCTATGAGCACTCAAAACATCAGTTGCACACATCCGTACCACCCCGTAACTTCCTACGGGTTAGGATTATTCATCTCTAATAGTCATCATAGGACAGATACATCTATAACACCCCGTAACTCTTTACGGGTTTCTTACGGGTGTTACGGGTTACAGGTTTGTTACGGGTTATGGGTTTTTATGGCTCATCTCTAAAATGTATGGGACATGTTTGGTGGGTAAGGCTTCTTTATTTGTCACTCCATGCCATATCATCGGTGTAAGAACCCATATTGTACCTTATTGGCAGGTCTTCTCGGTGAGAACGCTTAGAGCAATCTGACTTCTGATCCTCTCGTCGACGTAATTATATCTTCCCGCTCGTGCAGTGATTCGATAGCGCGCCCCCTATCGGGAACCTCTCAAAATACCAAAACACTGTACAGCCGCCCATAAGATTTCACTCTACGGCTTATTAAACATTTCACAGTCAATAATTCCAAGAGAATAAATTACTATCATGCCTCTGAGAATAATCAGATCGTTAGTTATCACTAACAGCGACAATAAATAGATATAGCAAGATACGAATCTGTCCAGATATGTGGTCATGAAACAACATGGCGGACATCGGCCAGAACTTGTCAGCACAACCTCGCCACCAGGGGTCGCTCTCCGCTGGAAAATTGGCCGCTCCGACAAACCCCTGGGACGACGGTCGCTGAAAGTGGGTCCCATAATACATTGAAAAATTCTTTCACGTGGCCCCTTCCGGTTCCATTGGAACATGATATCCTATTCCTTATAAAACGTGAGTCATGAGTCATCTTAATGGCCAGTGTCATAACGTCAGAATAGAAAATGTTTCGCAAGAATGCATAAAGAGTTCTGGTAGGCTACGTCATCTTTCAGACGCGCTCATAACATCCATGACGTCGGGACGTTGGCTTAATCTCCACAGATACGATCTCGTTATGTTCTAAATTCTAGGGTTGTGTGTGCTATCCAATGACCGATCGTACTGCTGAGCGCCGTCCCAGAGCCTAGTAGGGAGGACAGGACCGGATAGCTCTGGTTTCGAGATTGCTTGTCAGCAAAGATGCATAAAAATAGCTATAACTCCATAAAAAAATTATGTCATCACCTGTCAGCAAATGCTAATGATCGGTACCAAACACTGATACAATCCATCAAGAAAACAGCTGTTAAAATTACTCTGAATTGATCAGATGAGCGTTTTACAGACATAAACGAAAATTAGGCCAACGATAACACATTTACATGTTATGCTTCTGTACTGGAAAAATGATCTCAATACAACTATCAATAGAACAAAATTGTACAGCATAGGCTGGTCGTCTCAATATCCAGTATCAGCCACAACTATGTCAATACTGTCTGTTGGGGCTGAAACTGCCACAACATTGATTGTTTTCCCAACAGTAAACAGTTTCAGCCACACTTATGTCAACTACCAGTACTGGTTGGAGCTGAAACTGCCACAATGTGGACTGCTCTACTCATCAAAATCAAATAGTACAAGGAAATGTTCACAGGCAGGATAATATAATAATATAATAATAAAAGCTTTATTTCAAGAGGGTGATTACACACAGTCAACTAGAAGCTGATCAACCCGGAGGCCCTCATCACACACCGCCACACACACATCTTCTCATATAAATATACCAGTACTGAAATATCTATACATGTATGTAAAAGCACTAACTAAGATATGGTTAATACAATTCAAAATGCATGTACAAAAGTCAGATATTCTTCAAATAGGAAGTCTTGAAATTCTGGACCGAGTATGCATTATGGCAATCAGGTTTCAGAGAATTCCACAAAACTGGACCAGAATAGGATAATGACTTTTTGAATAGTTCCATATGTGAAAAGGAGATTTTTAATTTACTTGTATCAGATCGGAGGGCCATGTGGTTGTTGGTGTTGATGGCAAAGTGTTCCTTCATATACGGAGGGTATCGATTAATGATCATTAAGTGACTTATACATGGTAATGGCCTTGTTGTATTGTACATAATCATTCATACTTTGCCAATCTAAAGTCTTAAATAACTCTGCTATTGATGTAGATTTACTTTTGTCAATGATTAAGGCCGGCAGCAGTTTTTTGCAGTTTGTGTACCTGATCAAGAAGTTGTTTAGAACAGTTTCCCCATATACAGAGGCAGTAATTGATATGAGGCAACACATTTCCATTATAAAAAAGCAATGGAGTGTTTTGTGGGAGCGAATTCTTGTGCTTCCTCGGTACGGCGAGTAATCTGGCAATTGTGTTACATACACTATCCACCTGTTTTTGCCCAGAGAGAGTCTCATCTATATGTAACCCCAGCAGCTTATCAGTTACTCTCTCAATTACGGTGCCATCAACTGAGATATTGTAATAATGTGGACCACAGTTCTTCAGCTTAGCAGACATTCCTATCAACATTGTTTTAGTTTTCTGAGGGTTCAATATCATCTTGTTCTCCTTACACCAAGTATGAACCCCAGCAATGCCTTGATTAAGTCTTCTTTTAATGACAGATACAGATTTTGAAGAAGTATGAAGAGAACTGTCATCAGCATATTTATCAACATCACTGTCATCAATAGATAGAACAATGTCATTTAAGTACAATATAAATAAATAAGTATGGACCCCTGTGGAAGACCAGAACTGGCAATTAAGGGATTAGACATCACTTTTCCCAGCGACACTCTTTGGAACCTTCAATTGAGATAGGATGTGATCCATTCCGATGCATCTTCACTGAAGCCATAAATACTAAGTTTCTTTAGTAGCAGACTGTGATCAACAAGATCAAAAGCCTTTTTGAAATCGATCATCACTAAGTCTACTAATTCTCTATTACCTATAGCTTGATTCCATTTTTCTGTAAGTTTTGTCAAGGCAGTATAACATGAATGTTTGGGACAGAAACCAGACTGATTTTTGGTAAGAAGTATAAAAGGCCATATTCTGTGGAAAATCATCGAAATGGGTAAGAAACCTGACAGTACACATTTGCAAAGTATAAACCTTCTTCCATCCAAGATGCAATATAGTAACCAAGGTATGGACCAAAAAGGAAATTGTTGATTAACAGCATCAAAGACCATAACTGGATAACCAATAGAATGTGTAAAAAAGAACCTTGACAATCCCAATGGGATTCTCAACCACATGCAGGCAAGTTTGGGATTCTTAGGCATAGTCATTCGTGAGATATGGTGGTAATGAGATAACAGATGGATATGTGATGACAATAACCCCAATGCGAAGTTGAGCAGTAGCCCGTGACCAGCTATATGTCGAGTGTAAGATTTCCGCACCTAGGCATTATTATTCAAGAGAAGTTGGTGTAACAAGGAATTAGTGACAAATTTGATAATTCGACCCAGAAAAAATAGGTCAATCCTAATAATTTTCAATGGGCTTCTATTCTGCGACAATATGCATATGTGAGAGAAGTTTGGGTTTTGGGTGGATGTCAATTCCCCAAAGTCAATTTCAGCAGTACCCCATTACTAACTATTTGTCTCATGTAAGACACACCACCTACATGTTGGCCTTATCATTCTTGAGATATACAATTTGTGACAAACTGTGACCAAGTGATGAAGAAAACTGGGTCAATCTCATCGACTTTCAATAGGCTTCTGCTCTGTGCATGTGTGATGTGAGTTGGGTATTCCGAGGCACAGTCATACTGGAGAGAAGGTGTTACTGAGAAAACGGAGATGAACAGATGGACAGATGGACAGACAGGATAATGACAATAACCTAAGGCTAATGCCTGAGGGATAAAACCTAGAAGACCACGCTATTTTGACTAATCTGTTCTCGGAATATCAAGCAATTAATGAATGAATATTTTGATCCATGAATATTCTGGACTGTAGATTTAGCAGATGTTTTCAATGGAGGAATTGTCTACACTTCTGTCATCAGGAACCTGGCCTCTCAATCAGAGCTGACCCTCAACTATCATATTGACCAGAAGTAAAGAATGGAATAGCAGCCTTACCTGGGGAGAAAACAATGCAGATGTTTCCTTGAATTGTGAAATAGAAATGCTTTTATTGATCACGAGATCTGAAACAACTGGGTACAAGTAGATGGTAACAATGAACTGATCTGAGAGGTGACAGACTAATTATTACTCCGAGCATAGAAGATAAGGAAGGGGCAAGAAGAGGCTTTAAGGTTAAGACATCGTTGTCCATAGGAAGACCTGCAAATGTGCTAGGCAATAACTGGGGACTAGGAGGGGTTAGATGATCCGACCTTCAGTTATATGTCATGTCATGGCTACTAAACAAGCCGTGTGTAATTTTCAGCATGGCTGTGCCAACATAGAGGGGACATCTTGTGTGAGGATGAACCCAGGGAACATGACAATTCATCATCTAAAGCGGTTATAGAATCTCCCCATTCTTGGCCTACACTGTAGAGATATGAGCTCTCAGCTAATAATGCTTTGCTATTGTTGTTCCAGTAGCGACTTCATTTGGGGAGAAAAGCCATCGTGAGGAGAAGAAATAAGACTGTAATAAATTTTAAAATGTGCCATGTCTTATTGCCGCTGTTAGCAGCTTAAAATGGTGGCCATGGGGAAAATTATTGGCAAGTGTTAACTGGATCGTGATCTTCCATTTAGTTCAACAGCAATTTCATTTTCATCCGTGAAACTCACGATATTTACAAACCGGAGCACAGGTTTTAACCTTATAAAGCAGTGCATGTTCTACAACAAAAGAATGGCCAATTTTGAAATGGTTTCTATTGATCATGCTCTTACACTTTCAGAAACAAGGAAAAGACGCCAGCGTGGTATCCAGTATAACTGAAGCTTTCATAAACCTCAAAGACGACACATGTACAATCTATCACTTACTATATTTACAGAAAATTTATGACCTCCGGGGTTATGAACGGACTGCCATAAAACATATTGATAATAGATGTGCATGGCGATAACGTATTGTAACAGCTGTCTCGATGCCCCCTCATCCTCACTTCACTTTCAATCCTATAATGTTCCCCATACCTTTGTAAGGTAAGCTGCTGGTTAATTACTCTAGCTGACCCTGCCAAAAGCATATCCTGGGGCTATGTGATTGGGAGAGAGGCCAAGTTCACCACTGACATAGGTATTAAATCTGATCATAATTGTGACTGTTCCAGCATCCATCGTGTAATTGACTTGCCCAGACCTACCATTTTCTATAGGTATATCATTTAGGACAATGGCAGCAGAAGCTTTGTATCATCGGTAGGTTGTTGTTAAAGCATAGAGAAAATCGAAAAGCATTTATGATATCCATTCTAATTGATCTCTTGGGAGGTGTCAGGTTGCTTTATCTGCCACTGGCTTAATTCTTATCCAGACAATATCTACTACATCTACATCTACATTTATATGATCAGGCTGCTTTTATGCGCCACTACTGTAGTTGTATGTGTACAATATGTATTTATATGGTCAGGCTGCTTTTATGCTCCACTACTGTAGTTGTATGTGTACAATATGTATTTATATGGTCAGACTGCTCAGTGCTTCACTACTGTAGTTGTAAATGTACAATATATATTTATGATGATCATCACATATGTCCTTCTGTGTTCCACTAGATGGATGTGTACAATATGTATTTATATGGTCAGGCTGCTCAGTGATTCACTAGTTGTATGTGTACAATATGTGTTAACTAATATTATGCATATCCATAATCTATAATATGTGGACGATGGCTGCATATCCATAGTCTATAATTTGTGGAGGATGGCGGTCTAATCCAGTCTGTAGTATGTAGATGATGGCTGCCTAATTCATAGTCTATAATATGTGGACGATGGCTGCCTCTCCATAATCTATAATATGTGGACAATGGCTGCCAATCCATAGTCTATAATATGTGAGCAATGGCTGCCTCTCCATAATCTATAATATGTGGACAATGGCTGCCTCTCCATAATCTATAATATGTGGACAATGCTGCCTCTCCATAATCTATAATATGTGGACAATGGCTGCATATCCATAGTCTATAATATGTGGAGGATGGCGGTCTAATCCATAGTCTATAATATGTGGACGATGGCTGCCTCTCCATAATCTATAATATGTGGACAATGGCTGCCTATCCAGTCTATAATATGTGGACGATGGCTGCCTATCCAGTCTATAATATGTGGATGATGGCTGCCTATCCATAGTCTATAATATGTGGACAATGGCTGCCTCTCCATAATCTATAATATGTGGACAATGGCTGCCTCTCCATAATCTATAATATGTGGACAATTGCTGCCTCTCCATAATCTATAATATGTGGAGGATGGCGGTCTAATCCATAGTCTATAGTACGCAGACGATGGCTCCCTAATCCATAGTCTATAGTATGCAGACGATGGCTCCCTAATCCATAGTCTATAGTATGCAGACAATCTCTACCTAATCCATAGTCTATAGTACGCAGACGATGGCTCCCTAATCCATAGTCTATAGTACGCAGACGATGGCTCCCTAATCCATAGTCTATAATATGCAGACAATCTCTACCTAATCAATAGTCTATAATATGCAGATGATGGCTGCTTAATTGATAGGCTATAATATGTAGATGATGGCTGCCTAATTAATATTCTATAACATGTGGACAATGGCTGCCTAATTAATAGTCTATAATATTTGGACAATGGCTGCCTTATAAGTAGTCTACTATGTGGATAAGTGCTGCCTAATAAGTAGTCTATACTATGTGGACAATGGCCGCCTAATCAGTAGTCTATACTATGTGGACAATGGCTGCCTAATCAGTAGTCTATAATATGTGAACAATGGCTGCCTAATCAATAGTCAATATACTATGCGGACTATGTCTGCCTAATCAAAAGTCTATGATATGCAGACGATGGCTGCCTAACCAGTAGTCTATAATATGTGGAGAATGGCTGCCTAACCAGTAGTCTATAATATGTGGATGATGGCTGCCTAATCAGTAATCTATACTATGCGGATGAAGGTTGCCTAATAAGTAGTCTATTATGTGGATGATGGCAGCCTAATCAATAGTCTATACTATGTGGATGCTGGCTGCCTAATCAATAGTCCACAATATGTGGACGATGGCTGCCTAATCAGTAGTCTATAAAATGTGGACGAGAGAGAGAGGGAGAGAGAGAGAGAGAATTAAGGTTTAACGTCGCGTTCAGCAATATTTCAGCTATATAATGTGGATGATGGCTGCCTAATCAGTAGTTCATAATATAAGGACGATGGCTGCCTAATCAGTAGTTCAAAATACGAAGATGGTGGCTGCATAATTAGTAGTCTATAATATGTGGACGATGGCTGCCTAATCAATTTGTCTATAATATGTGGATTTTAGATGCCTAATCAATAGTCTGTTATGTGAACTATGGCTGCCTAATCCATAGTCTATAGTATGTGGACGATAGCTGCCTAATCAATAGTCTACAGTATATGCATGATGGCTGCATAATCAATAGTCTACAATATGTAGACATTGTAGACGATGGCTGCCTAATCAATACTATATACATATTCCGACAGAGCAACTAGCTGAAGAACCCATGCTGGTCCAGTGGGTATAATAATACGTAATATTAGTTACATTATACACACTTGCATCAACAAGAAATGAACAGCTGTGTAACACAGAAAGCTAGATCCATGTGGCCATACACAAAGAACTAATTGAAATGCTGTCATAGTCTTAATAAATTAGGACTTCCACAGAAAATTAAGTTAAACGTAAAAAACAAATCCACGACGATGTGACAGAAGAGTTCTCATGGGAAATTACCACTTTCTCTTAGCTCATAAAAATTTAACGGCACTCAAGTGTGACACAAGTTCAATACCTGTAACTCTACAAAGCTGAGCTGATGAATTAGATTAATTCTGTCAAAAAACATGTGATGTTGTTGTTGTACAAAACTTCACTGTTCAGTAAAACCTTTGATCTTTTATTAAGTTGAAATGTATTTCCTTTCAACATGTTTAATGAGCCGAAGGAGGAACGACGAGATCAATGATCTTCTAGATACGAGTAGACAATCTCGATTTCCTCCCATTAATTTCATCTTTTCCAGTTTCCTGTATGAAACAGCATTAATGAGTCATTTATTGTTGAACTATCAGCCAAATCCGTATCCTTATTCAGAAGACAAATATGATTTAATTCTCTCGTCACTTTATCCACAACTGGAAGGCTGTGGACAGCGGGTGTTTGCTCAGCCTTCTGCCACAAGACAGTTATTACTATTGTTGTACAAGAGAAGTTCCGTTTGCACTGCAAGTTTATCCGTGATGCCAGGCCATATTTTTAAGCACGTCCATTACAATGATGTTGCTAGGAGCACTCATGTTTATACTTTACTGAGTTAAGAGTTTGTTAGACAAATTGATATTCTTCTGGCTGATGTCATATGTGCACGATTCCTGCCAGTAATTGTCCTCAAGGTGAAGTACCAGATGCACTACTCATGCATGAAGACAACATGAACTGTGTCTGAGGTAAGGGGCCACGCTACGATTACAGGCGATCACTCAGTGGACACGAATATTGATGCACATGTTTGTTATGTACACTGTACGCCCAGCCCTGTTACACCTGACGTGACCAAGCCTGACTTGTTCCACATTGATAGAATTTAATTCCGTGACTATTTTATTGGTCTCTTATGGGCTCCGCTTCGATTTCTATTTTTCTTTTATTTGCACTTTATTGAATCAGACAGTCATAATAATTTTCAAACTAATGCAATGTAAACAAAGAGCATGCTGAAAATCAATGCTGTAACATTTTTGTCCAACGAACACAGAACATTGGCGTTCCTGGATATTTTTTTTGTGGTTTTGTTGATTTGCCAGTCGGCCAGGACAGACTTGTAATCCAATTGCACTAGAAGCCTTGTCTGTGACATGCCCAAATATCGGATATTAAATCATATATAGGAAATTGGTGAACTGAAGAACCTGTCTATATACTTAAAAATAGAACAGAAAGTATTCAGACTGGTCCAGCAAATGACATGGAGTTCCATTGTGATGGAGCATTAATCCCAGAACATTGCTTTACAATCCATACAGCAAAACCTGGGATTCTCTGGAAAAAAGATTGAAAATGGAGGAGATTTAAGCTAGAGTGCAAAAAAGGCCTGATGTGAAAAAGAATTTCATGTGGCATTTTGTCACCTCAAACTCTGAAGTAAAACAGAAAAGGGACAGGTTCATAGACAAGATTTTTTTATCAAACTGAGATATTTGGTTCAAACAAACACAGATGCAAGAGCAGAGAGGCAAAAAGCTTGGCAGAAATGGAAAGGAATTGATCCAACATGAACAGTTACCCCCAACACTGCTGCATGCCGCTAGCTTAGTGAGAGCGCAACCCAGGCTCATGTAGCACAGCGTCATTCCAGCTAAGCTCAATACAGTTGGAGTGGCATTTGTTGGGCCTGTTAACAAATAGGTGCATTGTGTGGGAACACGCTGCTCTGGGCCCTCGTCATTGACAGGCCAGTCTACACGTTCAAGGTATGGGTCCAGACAGTTCCACAAATTGTTACTTCTCGATACATTCTTACTTGGATGACTCTCATTTTTCTGCCCTGAAGGCACTGATCGGATGCTGCTCATGATATTCTAAACAAGTCTTCTGATTCTTTCACGACTGTATTTCAGACACCATTGGCGTTTCCTCCCTTTTTTCTGAACTTCGAGAATGTAATGGTTATCGTCAGAGTTTGTGAATTTGAAGCTTTCCTTGAAGGACCAAAGGGAGTATTTCAATGGACTGTAATCCTAACCACTCTTTTCTATTCATCTCTTAATGAGCAGAGATGCCTAAGAACATTTGCCCTGTGACTATCTAATTTTCTAATGTGCCGGCGATCAGCTTCCGCAAATTAATCCTCATCAAATGAAGCTCGCGGAGTCATGATCAGCTCAGAGAAAAAGGAGGCTCTCTCCTAAAGATTTTTTTTCTTTAAAAATCTCTTTTACCACGAAACTGAAAAAGCAAGGCCTAAAGGAGATTGTGGGAGAGCCAAGACAAAATGTTTATGCATCAGTGACAAAGAATTGAAGGAATACAGCCATTGCCAGTTGGAAGGACCAGGGGCATATGAAAACGGCACGCATCCATAATTCAGCAAATAATTTTACAGCACACTCTGCGCCTCATAAACGTACGCGCATAAAGTCAAAGAAAAACAACAAAGAATCTTGGATGGTTCTTGTCTGTTGGTTGTAGCGAGGAGAAGAAAGAATGGTAGAGAATGGCCTAGCAGGCTCACTCGGAGAAGACAAGTAGCGGATGGGTATAGCCCAAGGATCCTCTCCAGGCACATGACTGACTATACAAGTGTACTGATCAGGTTTCATAGAAGCAAACACTGACAAGACTTGGAGGCAAGCTTGTGTTGATCCAAGCGGACAGCTCCGCGACGAGTTGTCAAGAAGTAGGAGCAGGTGGTTTACACACAACCCTCCGGTCAAGACGCCTTATTTTCAAATTTCATCAGGTGTGGTGTGCTGCATCAATTTGAGCCAATCACCATTAAAACGACAAACTGCTCGGTATTCCAGTCTTATGAAAGGAGAGACGGAAGGTGTTGTCATATGTACCATACCTTGTACAGAACAAACACTGATGAGTTGAAGATCAGAACAAGTAAGTGTGCTCAACAGATATCCAAATATTTCTATGATAGAAAGACTGCAAGAAGATAATTTTCTTAAATGATATAGAACTTTGGAAGATTGCCATTTCCACATGTATTCTTGTGACTCCCAAAGACAATATATATGGTAATTGTATATTAGAACTTTGAAACTTACATCATGTGACTTATATGCCATGTTTTTATTGCCCGGGTCAAAGTTATCTTTTGATTGCTTTGCAACTCATTATGAATATTCAACTCATCCTGTGGTAAAGAGGAAATTGTTGTTATAGTACATGTGCAGTGTAGCATCACCCTCATATATTAGATCTGACATTGCTGTTCAGTACTTCACAAAAACATCCAAGCAATTAAAAAATAATTGGACGATTTTAATTATAAAGTACTTCATAACAAAACGCACGAGTACACGCAATATCACTGAATAAAGATTATATTACTGGAAAGTAATACTCACCCTAACAATAATTAACCATAACTGAATATCAAATGCATGATTTCTATCTTTTAGAGGAGAAAAATACAACAAAAGAAAATATATAAAAACATTATTTGAAGACAAGGCTCATTTTCTAATAATACAAATACTGAAAAAAATCAATGGATTAGAAATTTAAAGATTGTTCACGTTTGACCGATATTGATGAATACAAAGCTGCAGTAATCCAAGCACAAACATGATAAAGAAAGGCTCCAGTTGACAAGTCCAATAGTCTGATAGCATCTACTATTCACCTATAGGCAGGTGCAAATACATATAGCCTTAGGTAGAGTCTGCCTGCTACGCTAATGTCATATTGGAGGATAATATCCACTCGCACTGACAACCACTGAAGGCCCAGAGGTAAGTCATACTCAGTTTAGATCACGATATAAGACTAACCCATGGATACAACAAGAGGGAATATCATATCCCAGGACTACATGTAAGTAATATATATAACCATATACAACTTAAGATGGTCAAATTAACACTGATGGCCAAAATCACTATAATTCACCTTATATTTCGACTATGTGACTAATTTAGATGGTTGTATGACTAACTTGAAACAGATCACTATATGACCAACTATGATGATTAACTTATAATTGACAAGACTAACTTATAACAGATTTCCCAAAGATTGACTAATAAAGATTAAAGATGTAATCAGCCTCAAAATGGATGGATTTTGTAAACTCTCCCCTGTGCGTTTTTTCAGCAGGGAAGATCACCAAAGCATCATATGTATTATATTTGATGACAGTGGGATCGTCATATACAACGAATGCAAGAATATCTTGTCAGAGAAATTTGTAACTCTGTCCGCTTCGACGGCTTTTCTGTCTCGCCATTGAGTGTGTGTTGTACGCGGAGAGGAAAATGACGTCACTGCGTGACGTATGAGTGACGTGGCGACGCTCACGAATTTGAAGGCTGCACAGCTGCAGCCATGGGATAGCGTCATGGCTCGTGCCTACGGTTCGGTGATGTCGCATAGCATACGTTGGTAGAATGCACCATACGTGTATACGCTTGTTGACACGGCTGTGGAAAAATAAACGGCATGCCATGCTGTTTATTTTTAAAGATCAACTCCTTCTATTTTCTCGTGAATGGTAGAAACAAGTTTAGTTTCTTGTGGTCAGATGTGTTTCATTTTGTACCTGTTGTAACATATGTCACTTTCGCTGAGTTTGAGAGACATCGATTTCAGCCCAGATTTGAGGCTGATTACATCTTTAACATTATGACTAAAAGATTAAAGTGATTTTAAAACTAGCCCATATTTGTGAATATGACTGAGAGACTGTAGATTTAAGCCAGGCCGAGTGAAGATTAGTGGACTTATTAATGATTATGAGAAGATTAACTAACCATGACTAATCAACAAGCCCATTTATTATGGAGAACCATGGAACTATTAAACAAATTAAACTACTCATGTAATGAAGATTAGATTAACATTCACTCCAGATACATGGATGATCAGTTAGGTCGGACATATTACACTATACATTATAGATATCCATGAACTGACCAAACAGCATAGTGTTAGGAAGCCTCGAGTTAAGGTGGTAACCTGTTTTCATGTTACCTGAGGGTTGCCATATGAAAAATAGTGGTAACCTATTTTCTGTCCCCATAATTCTGACCAGTAATAGGACAATAGGTTAATAATTATGCACTAGGTTGCCATAGGTTACCAGTGTAGATTTCATGGGAACCGGAAAAGAGGTTGCCATCAGCACTCCTTAAATTGAGGCCTGGTAGGCTGCCAGAGGCCCATCCACCTCTCCATTGGACAGGCAATTTCAAATTTGGACAGGCAAAAATTGGAAAATTTAACATGGAAGAGGTGGGAAAAATAAAGCGGTGGACTGTTTAAATCTAGCAAAATGTGATATTGGACAGGCATATTTGATATCCTGGCTAACACCCTACCAAAAAGATGGCAATAAGCCCAGCCACAGATTGCCAAATTAACTAATTACATGTAGGAACTAAACAAATTTTGAGAGAGAAAGAATATATTGATCCATCCAACAGCAGATGCGCCACCATGGCCTGGACTCAGATGTCAACTTGGAAACGAGGAACCCTGATGTTCTGCAAATTTTAAATTATTTGTGAACATATGGATGTGAATATATAGAAGAATTATAGAACATTTACAGTACGTGTGTTTAGTTCAATATACACATATTGTGTATATATTTACCAGTATCAGTATTGCAGAATATGAATTAAACTTTGAGAAAGGACATCAGATTCTATTTTTAATCGGTGCCATTTCTGATTGCAATTTGATTGCAGCAGAAATGTGGTAATGAGTGGCAAAACTGCATGTATAGCATTCACTGGCTTGCATTCTTCAAATTGATATGATCAGCTCTGGGGAATATGCAAATCCCATCAAATTTTCAATTTCACATCCTTAAATTTTTTCATTTTTTCTTTTTTACTTCTGGATTTTGATGAAAATTTCCCACAAGGGAAAAATTGAGAGAACTTCATTGCACAATCTTTTTTTTTTTTACTTGTTACATATAGACCAGTCATCACCAGATACATTTAATCTAAGCAGCAATTCTGGAGAGTCATCTGAATTTGAACTTGGACATGCGGTGGGTATCCAGATCTCTTCATGTATAATGCAGTGAGATATCATGATGTCAAACTGAAGTATGGCACCCCAAGGGTTAACGTCTGACCACAGGGATTAAAGTGAAACCACTGTTGGAAATATTTGAAGCAGTGCATTAGTTGGGTTGAAATATTTCCATAATCCACACCTGGGTTGAGACTTCTTTAGCATTTTCCCCTGTAGATTACCTTTCAAAAGTGCATTTGTTTGATCTAGCTCCTGGTCAGTGTGGTCTCCAAAGCTTGTGGAATCAAAGCTCAAACAGATGTCCGGCTTTCGTAGGGGACAGACAGATAGAGATTTGTCCCTCCCCTGTAAGGAAGACGTATAGGAAATATTAGCCCGGCTCCGAGAGATTAGCTCCCATACATGATCCGGCTTATTATATCGGCTTTGAGTTTCCTTGGAGACGAATAAGGATACACATATCATTGTGAAATATTGACACTCCTAACTAAACCCCTGTTTCAAAGTCTTTCACTTCTGGAATGTTCATGTAAACATTTCATCACATATGAACGAACAGTATTTATTATTCTCACAGCAGTCAAAATTTGCTCTAGAATTACATCACACAATTTGATAACAAAACAACAACCAAATCTGTTCATACATGATGCTGATTTTAGTTTGCTTCTCACGTCAGGTGATATACATTCAATTACACTGGAAGACGGTTGGTTGAAGTTTAATGTAGCACCTAACCTTATTGGTCACACGGCGACGATGACCCAAACAAACATACCCTAGCAAAACCCTAACCCTAACAAAAACCTAACCAAAACTACAAAAAAAATTGAATTTCGAATTTTGAAAATTAGGCTCTACAGACACTGATCACAATGGATCGTCAGAGAGCCTAATTTGTTTGGCACTTTAATCTACATGTACCTCCTGTGCCAGACAAACATGGTATGAGAAACCATGCTGCCCTAAGCCACTGGAAGATGGTTTTATGGAAGTCTTCTACACGTACCAGAATTTGAAGCACTCTGGATGTCATTTAATGAGTTATGGTGACAATTGCTGTATTTGCTGATGACCCGATTGCATTATACCCCCACCATTAACTTTCTACATACAGGTTAGCTAATGATCATGATGCAATTTGAAAGCCCATCTTTAGCACTCCTGTATAGAAGAAGGCATTAATTGTGATTTCTACTAAAGCATAATGTGCATTAATTACAACCATTAACAGTTTAACAGAGGTGGATACAATAAGGAAGATTATTACCGGTAATCATTATTAAACCATCACTATTACAGTATAGCAGTGAAACTGATGGCTCCTGGACCTTCTGAGAATCCTTACCTAACTTTGGCTAGAGAAGTACTGTTTCATTGTACAGTGAAATCAACCCAACAACCTAGATTTGAGATCAGAGTAAATATTCATTTAGGTCAACAACAAAAAAGAGTGTTTTGTTTCCAGTCGGAGATTATGTCCTTCTGCAAAGTGTACATCAACATGGCTCTTTTAGTAGACTTGATGAAACCTGATTTGTGAGGATGGAAGCTTTTCTCAGGATCTCACCATTTGATTGTGAGCCCAAGATCCCATGTCCATGAGTCCCAATTTAATTCATGTTTGGCTCATATGTCTATGGTAAATCTTGATGGAATGTGTGATACAGCTATAATTATTACCTCTGTTTTGTGTGGGTATATGCCACATGGCCAAGTTTACTGAACTACACCTCAGGCTATATTCCTGAAAATGGGAAATGTAATTAATAATTTAATATTCTACTTGGAGATATCACATTAGTGGAATATTTCAGCTTCAAGAATCCCTAAAAAAAACACCAAATGTTGGTAATATGAGCAGTTTGAATATATTCGGATGGACGTCACAAGTGAAACGGGTGATTAAATTGGGAGAATGAGGGGGTGGGCGATGAATCAGATATGCTGATTTGGTTTAATGTGATTGTATCAGATCTGGCATTCATGCTTTCTCTGATATGTTTTAGACAGAAAAAGCATAAAATCTGAAGAAGGGTTGAATATTTTTAGAAAACTCATCAAAATTATAATTCTTGTATGCAAATTTTGGACAGGTGCCAATACCCAGTTAAATACCCTAATTAGCTGTCCATCCGTGTTCAACAACAGAATAATGTAGCACATTATCACAACCTTGTTACCACTTAAAAATAGATACAGGATTATTTATGTTCACAATGAGCAGGTGTTAAAATAGCAGTGGTGTTAATGACATAAATTCATCATAATTACAAGGCAATTTATAACATACAATATCAACTTGGGCCTACCTAACATTGTTTACAAAGACACGAAATATAGTATATTGGACATTTTGTGCCATTTATTGTTACATGTATACACTTTGGGATGGGAAGTATTCTTTATGGCAAAATAATAAAATGATTAGCTTCATAATGAAGTAATAATATTGGAACCATGCAGTGCGCATGAGTATCACATTTCTATTGGAAGCAGAAGAAATTAAAATATCCAGTATCAGATGATCAAGGTTATTTTCTAATCTCTGAACATACTGTAAAACGATCGGTTTCTGTCTTTTGTTGAATTGAATACAGCAGTGTTAAAGTGGACATTGGATTAAAGGCTTAGTCTGTTTGCCAGAAGACAACAGAATCTGGTTATAGGGAACTGTGGATTGAGGAGTATCTCCTTAAATATATTCCTGTCCACTAATTTGGTTAGTGATCATGTAAAAAGGTTGGCTAGGTCCAAGTCACTCGTGTGAGAGAAGGTGTTAGTGAAGTCTTCCCCTGCAGGTCCCAATTTGATGGGATTAACGTCTTAGACGAGACTTTGGGCAAACTTTTGTGCAGATCCGCACGATTGGTCGGTCTTATCTGGTCAGCTTGCAGGTATAACGTGATGTTATCAGAGTACTAGGCCGCTGGCATTAAGCTCTGTAAACCAATGGTAACAATAGTGGGAGCAGGTGAAAGGCCAGTACTTAATTGTGACCCAAACTGATCACAATTCCTGATGGTGTTGCCCTTCTGTCCAGTTCTGGCCGGAGTCTGAAAGCTTATGAATAAACATGCGATGATTATGGAGCAGTGACACACCACTAGGGGACTGAGCGCCCTCATCACTGAAGCACTGTCTATGATTGGGACTTGAGCCTGAACCTGTCAGCTCCTGATCACACGTGTTGAGCACACTTCTCTATTCTCATGCACCTATTGTCTGCTATCCAGAGAGCCAAGATATGCCAGATCAGCCGTAACATTGAGACAGTGAAACTTTGTGTCTCTAACCGGCAAGGTTTAATCTTCTCAGTGACATAATGGTGAAGGCGACACATAGTTCACAGGATCAACGTACAGAGGTGAAAAGAAAAAACAGCCCGGAATTCTTCAGACTGCATGCCATCACGACGGCGGAATCTGAGAGAAATTCAAAGTTTGAACTTTAGAGCCGGAAGACAGATGGGTAGGTCGCCTGAATTTCATTTGTAAGCCAATTTTCTGTTTCATCAATGTCAATTTATTTATATATTTTTTTGTCCCACTACCTGTTTCTTCATGAGAATTTAGGAGCTAACACATAGACTGACAGACACAATTAAGAGGGCTGTAAGCCGGCACGTCGATGGACAGCCAATTTCGATTGAAGCGTTTGGATCAATGACTTTCGAGGATTTTTTTTGGATACATAGCATGACGCTGGCAATTAGGGTAGGAATCTGTCAAACCCTTCCTCAGAGCGGCTTATAATGTCAAATTTAGGAAATCCCATTTCCCCAATCCGTCCGTATTAAAAAAACCCATACCAGCTGGCTGATCAAACCAATATATCGACTGATTAGGGTAAACACTTCACTAATTACATCTCTTCAATAATTCACTTACCCCCTTAATTGTCAGCCAGGTTCGTCCAATACTCCCTCTAATAGCTAATCATCCAGCCACCACCCTTCTGGGCAGCTGATTAACGCTGCATCGCTTATAGCCCAACCAGGACCATATGTGTCACCTCCTAAGAGAGCGCTTCTAACCAGGCTAATTGTCCCCATACTGACAATATAAAGGCTTTCTACGATTTTACTACCCATCACTTTGTCCTAGAAGAATATTACATAACATGTGTCTGTGAGTCATTGTACAATCCTGCTATTTAATGTTAGAGTTTGATCTCATCAAGAATTCTACAGTAAATCAAGACCAATTCTCCAATAAAAATAATGGTTGATCTAATTTATTGGAACAGGAAGTTGAAACCATAAAGCTGTGCTGATAACGTTACATATTACCTAATCAGTTTCTCTTAAATCAGGCTGATCCAATATTGACCCAATATTCTTAATACAGTTTCCTGAAACTACAACTAAACTTGCAATCATAGTTCATATTTTTTATGAGTAAAACAGTAATGCTCTGTAACTATTTACTACATGTAGATGTTTTATAGAATTCTATTATACTGTAGTGTATGTAATGAACTTCAGGCCTCACCGTGTGAAATGAGCAGTTGCTCACCTACTTCTCACCTAAAATGAAGTTTAGATGAGTAGATGATTGTTTACCTAAATTCTCTCAATTTACATAGTTAGAAATGTAGCTCATTTCAAAAAACTCTGAAACCGGAGCCAACACTAAAAGCTGAAGCTACAGCTGAATTTCACTCTATGAGCATATATTCAAATTCAAACAATCGAAGAATATTTAATAATTGGATAATCTCTTGCTTGAGGATCCAGAGCAATTACATGCAGAAAAAGATACTTGAAAGACTATAGATAAATGAAAACTACATTTCACATAATCTCCATCACCCATCTTTTTTCTTCTTTTTTTTGAAGATATTTGTTTTCATTTTTTGTTCCGTTATGTGTGTTAGTAATGGGTTTGTGAGAACTAATGGAACAATAAATGTTTCTAAACTGCTTTTACAGTCATATATAGTAATTACAATTGGTTACACCCAAAAGACCAAAAGATGCCCCATTAACATGCTGGTAATGCTGTGTACATGTTTAATGTTCATGTCTGCACTGAGGCCAGGTATTGCATGTTTATTCACATACTTGTGGACAATCAGTACTACAACATTTATCATTGTGACTACCACTTATTAAGGTTAGAAGAAGAGAAAAGGGAACGGTTCCAGTTGGGTAGAGAGAGATTATAGAGAAATGTGATCTGGAGAGAGATGTTTACTTTGATCAACCTTGTCATCAAGTGTGACAGTCTCGCAACGTCGGCCACATTAATCGGACGAGTTCTACATTATTGATCACCCAAATTTATCAAATCAAATCTGGATAAAACAACATTAACTAATAAAAGAACATGTGCATTGTACCAGTACTTAAAAGCTAAATGATAACACACATCATTTATGTATGTCTGTTAGATGCAGTGATCATTCTCAATTGTGGATCAATACTGCTTTTGTGAGCTAAGTATAAGATATAAAGCTTGCTTCTCCCACCCGACATGCATGCTCAAGGCTATACGGTAAATCCCTAATTATTCACATTCCAAATTTAATACGAAAACGACTGATTTTTCCTCTGCCCTCATTTTCCTCTGTCCTAATAAAATGAAAACCCAGTATTTTCAAGATAGCATGAACGATAAATTCAAACACTCCCATTTTCATCTCCGAGCTTGTGCAGCCGAAAGCAAAGTGATTAATATGTTACAAAGAATCACTGTACAGGCCTAGCTTGGAACTCCTGGAAACTCCCTGGCATACTTTTGGAAATCAGCTATGAATAGATGGCTAACGGCATGCCATACTACAATAGCACAGAGGGAACGGCATATGCCATTCAAATTGGAACTCCTCTCCATACTGATCAGAACACCAAACTGGGCATAGTGTGTCCCATTTGGGTATCAATTGGCATGATATGCCATTCCTATCAAGGAACTCATGCCCTAATTTCAAGAATTTCCATATCTTGGAACAGTTTCCCCTTCCATGAGAGTGGTGATGTCAAAATCAAGAAAGCACGATGTTGAGGTTGAGGTAGCTAGAATCTGGGACGAGTATAGAGGGATATGAAACGCGGCTCCTCTCTTTGAACTAGAGTTTGTCTCGCTAATTGATATGTTAATGAGTGATTAGTGATTGGTTAATTAGTACGCCTCGTCACTGATTAGCTTTTTGTGCGCAAAAGACCGTCACGTGTGCTTCGCTGCAAGTCCCGCCCGGTTTCGCTGGCCAATGCTGGGCGAATGCACGTGCTTGTCAACTAGGCTCCATTAACGTGAACGCCAGTCAGTTCAATATAGGCCAAGATTGGTGACCAAAAAAAATTCCTTTACAGCTTAACGAGTGGCAAAAGGAATACATCATGCAAACGACAAGAAACAAAACTAGTGCACGGAGAAAAAAAAATCTAAAAAACAAATGACCCAACAGAGTACATGTAGTTCAATCACAAAAACGTACCAGAATTGTGAGATTTGTTCAGAATTCTAGATATTTGGCATTTTTACGATTTTCACGAGCAATTATTTACAAAAACGAAAATGGAAAATTAAAAAATTTTGCGTACTGTCAATGACATGCTTGCATATTTTGTAAAAACTAGCACAGATATATTTCAAAGATTGAGATAAATGAGAAGTTTGATCACAAACATGGAAAAAAATGAGTTCTCCTTCCCGCTCCGTCCGCTCAGTTATCGGCAACGCAGAGCCGTCGAAAGTTGTCATGAAAATATGCATCTTTTCGATGAAAATCCCTCAAAAGTTTCTTCTCTCAAAATAGTACCTGTCTCGATCAAATAATCTGATGTCAATTGCTGCAGAAGAGCGTTTATAAATCTGGTAAAATCTGGAATGAATTCGTGACGAAAACTAGGCAATGCAAAGAAGTTTAAAACAATGGTGGTATATAATGTCTTGCAGAATCTCGCCAGGCTCAAGCGCGTAGAGGGCGAGACATACATTCAGCGTGAGCTCGCGGCGGCGCCTTTGATGTCGGGGTATGATTCATATCCCTTTAACATTCGTCCCAGCTAGAATCAATGGTCATATGAGCTGTTCACAAATGTAAGTGTCGCCGCAGTGCCATGGTACCTCACTATTGATCACATGATGTTGTTATTGTACATAATTTTGTAAATAGTGAAACTTCATGATGTGCTCTAAATATATATATATAAAACATCAGAACGTGCTAACAAGATATGATCTTAGATACTGTCATTGTGGCTATCAACCATTGCTATGTTCATGTGTACAGGGTTCATACACTTACAGAGAACCAAAATTCCATGACTTTTCCATGACTTTCCAGATGCCCAAAACAAAATTCCAGGACCAATATTCGGAAAAATTGTGCAAGAAGATGTCCATAAACATACCCACTCTCCTGGTATGTTCTGACCCGACATTGTCTGAATATTTACTGTGGTCATATTCACAGTTCCGTAAATATATGTAGTATATATATACGTCAGAGCAATGTTTCGTGATAATTTCGGGAGTTATCTTCAATAACTCCACAGGCATATCTCTCTTCAGGGGCCGCCTTTTAATACAGGAAGGTGTTAGCCATCAAATCTTCGATTTGCGTAGCAGTTTCTTTAAGTTTCTCCGCTTCTTTAATCATCCGTTAGAAGTCAGAAATAATATTCCTATTTTCAGTGACTGGTGTTGGTATAGAAGAAAAACCCTTGGGCAGCAGTAAGATGTCGTCATGGGACAGCCTCAGTTTAGAGATGTTTCTGATGTATGTCATGGCTAATGCAATTTCCACATATCTCAACATATTTCATATGTTTACTTTTCTTGGATCGTTGTTTCTGGTGAGTTGTATAGTTTTCATTCTGCCTCTTCGAGTCAGAGTGAATTCAGTAGAGTCAGTAATTAGCTTCGAAGATCTGTGTAAATTTCTCCCTCTTCCAAACGCAAAAGCCGGAGGGTATGGACATCAGTAGGTTGTCGTCATCGGACCGCCTCAGTATAGAGTTGTTCTCATGTTAGTCTTGGCTAGTACCAATCTCGCTTCGCGAGATCCTTATCGACATTTTTCAACATATTTCATATGTTTACTAATTGTCTTGAGTCGTTCCTGTTCTTTTCTGTTGATGGTATTCCTGTCTAATAAGTTCCCATTAGACAATTGTATGGCACATTAGGTTTAGCACCTTTTTATGCGTTGAGTTGATGTCGATCTCAGGGATTTCGACGTAATAAGTGTTGTCATACAGCTGAGCGTAGGCTCCAGCTATATACCGATCATTGTCTAGAATAACAGTCGTGTTATTCTTATCCAATTTGGTGATAACTATAATTCAAGTCATCGGACCTCAGTTTACTGAGCGACTTCCGCTCCCCCGTAGATAGATTATCTCCGTATACGCTTCGCGTATATGAAGTTAGCTCAAGTCTTGTGGCATACAGATAAATCTCCGTGCTGTTCAATCCAAGTGGTGACTGGAATTCGGAATTCGCGCCAACCACCCGTCGTACAGCTCATTCTCTAGCCAGATATCGTTGAACCGGCACTTTCCCGGCATAGCCTAAAGCTTTGTTAGTTTAGCCTGGTTTTTTTTTCACTTGCACGCTTCGATGAATAAACAAAATGGCGACCGTTTCACTACAGAAGACGTCAAGAGTTATCGTTCTTGAATACGGTAATTTCGGGAACCTCGAAATAATCGTCAATGATCCACGTGGCAAAAGGTTTCCGATATTCTGCCGCGGTTTTCGTATAACGTAAACACCGTATGAAATTACCAAAGAATTCTAGATTTACCCCAAGTTCTTTTCGACCACGATTTTCGTTTGACAAGTTTAGAAATTGAAATTCAAACAAATACATGATGGACATTATATTGAGAGCAAGAAATACAAAATTTCATGACTTTCCCTGACCCAAGCTTAATATTCTTTATTTCCCTGACTTTCCAGGACCTGGAATAGGCAACATTTTTTTACATGATATTCCAGAAATTCCATGACCCGTACGAACCCTGTGTGTATAATAATGTACTTGTAAATAATAGCTCATTATAATATGTACTCTTGAGGGCCTCAAGGGAGAACAGTCTCTGACTGATTGTGTAACCCTCATTAAATAAAGCATTTATTATTATTATTATTATATATTGCCACTGAGTGTGGCGGGAAAATGTACAGTCAACACCCGCATATACAGACCCCAGCCAACTCTCTGAAAATCTTATTAATACATTTGTTAATAAAGGAATGAAGTGACGCAATAAATTGTTAGAGAGGGCAGACAATTCATGTTTTCATGTAACTGATACATCAGGTCGGAGGAGCTCGTTTCAGCCGAGAAGATTGTATTCTCTCAGAGTTGGCCCTGAAATGGGTTGCTGAAATAGCAATAGGTGCTTGATTTTATTTGCTGCCCATATAATAAATATGGCCTGGTTTTATTGAAATAAACAGTTTGAAATGCACTACCACAATAGATTCTAAAGAGCAATCAAGAAATTATTAGGTTTGATTCTCAATCTGCATGAAAATGACACAATCTGTGTTTCATTATTGAGAATGAGATTGTATATCTATATCACATCATCCCGTAGGCATCGATGTACTAACTGAATTTTCTCTCGTCAAAAGTTACCATCTTCACCAAATGATTTGAACATACATCCATTTTTGTAGAATTGGCAAGAAGATTAATTCAAAAGTGGCATATCTCCATTTCACAAATAATTAGGGAATTTACCGTAGTCAGATTATTGTGGTATAATGAATAATTAAATGATTCAATTTCCTATATTTCATCACATACTGGACATTTACCTTTGTTGTTCCTCATATATCCTTACATTAATAATATTATTTCATGCTGAATATAAATTAAATTTTTTGTTGAACTATATCCATTCACACATTTATCTAAAACAAAATCAAGTTTATACCGCACTCAAGTCTGTTATCCAAGCTGAAAATAATCACAAGATTTCTCATTGGCATAAACCCTCAGCAATCATTTGAATCATGAAGGTAGCCATGCAGAATTGAGCAAATTTTCAGAATTTATCTCCCTTGTCCAAACACACTAGGATTTATTTTCTATGTGAACAACAAACATTTAGCATTTGGAACATGAAATTCTATGCCTAAAAATGTATTATTGCTTTGCTATCTATATAAAGAAAACTTTATAAAAAATCAAACAAGTTTTTTTTACGTGTTTTGAGAAGCCTCATCCCCTGGGTTTGTACATGTGTAGGTGCTTCAAAGCTATACTAAATTTCACTTATTGGTTGACAAAAGCAAATCTTGCTCCATTTTGTTGTCGCAATTAATACTTAATGGTTCTGTTCAGCTTGGAGGGAAAAAAAGGAAGAAAAAAGAATCTGCTCTATTCCTGAACACTTATAGAGCCAATATGTCACATACATGTATCATTGTAACATAGCAAAGCTATTAAGTGAGCTGGAGAGTTTCTGGTGAATATAGAAGCTACAATGTATATTTGCATGTTTAACTATCATTATCATGAGGATTACTTATTCATGGCGACTGCCTGGAGTACCGAGGTTACTTATTCATGGCGACTGCCTGGAGTACTGAGGTCGCCACTAATTGTCCCCATCATCTAGCATGACGCTACTCTCAGCAAATCTTCATCATCATCAATATTTCAAATTCAAGACGGGTTAGAGTCCGTGGTCACTCAAATATGCAGTGTAATTTTGACAGGGTTGCCCAGAAAGACTTTTATAGTTTGACGTGTAGCAGGCTTCAGTCCCTCTCTTGGTATTTTCAATCGGGGAATTGCTTTATTTTTCATACACGCATTCTTATAGTCTTAATGAGGGCCTAATGAACAAGTCCTAAGCACGGACTGACGACTGATGCATGCCGTCCCTGCCTGTCTCGTCTCTAAGTACTGGACGACAGCTACACCCGTCCAATCGTAATTCACGGTAAATAATACATTAGAAGCCCTGAGTTCACATCGGTCTATTTCCTGCCCGCTGCTTCCTGGCTATTTCTCTCAATTCCGGCACAACTGGACATATGTCTCCCCTGCTGCTTTATAATCTGCCAGGTCAATCTCTTTGTGATGCGTTCTGCCAGTCTCCCTCCATTCTCAACGTCCAACCGTTTTCTTCCAGAAACTGCTTGAAAGACAATTTCTCTGAGTCAGGCATCCATCTCTTGCACATGTCAGTCAGGGAGAGGACGAGAAACTAACGTATCTCCACGCATCGAACCCCGCTTGCTATTCCATTCCGACACAACTTGACGCCAACATTTAACCGACAACAACCATCATGGTCAACGAAGTCAGTGGAAAAACGAGCAGTGCCGTCCAAATTAAGACATTTTCAATTATCCGACTGCTATTAATGGTTCCAATACACCTAGGCACCAGCAGCCATTAGAGAAAGCCGCAAATCGGTCAGCAACCAAATTCACAATAGAGCTGGAAATTAACTAAATAAAACACCTATCGGCAGACAGCTAATTCAACAAGGAATTTAAAAAAAAGACTGCCCTTACATCAGCACAAAAAGATAAATGAATCCAATAAAGGGTGTACGAGATGCAATATATTTTAGATGGAACGGCTTTAAGTCAGCCAGTGACCTAGCTTACAAAGCCGGCAGTAGAAACTACTTCCTAAAATAGCCGGTGCCACGAGGCTTCCAAAATGTCTAACCACCTGTGATGGATCGATGGACTGTAGAGCATTTACAGCGAGAATTACCTACATGGAATTGGATGGAAATTAAACCCACTATGACTGTTGGCTAAGAGGGGAAGCGGTATTTGTACACACTTGAGGGATATATAAAAGTACCCGTAGGTGGCGCTATGGGTGGGAGTGCAATGGACTGGTCATACATCACTAGTGAAACCGAGTTCAATACTTGCATACAGTGCTAACGGTAAACCTTATTACCAAATAGAGCCACGTTAATATTGACATCTCTTCCTATTAACCTGAAGTAGATTACAGTCCGTTATTAACTCCAGGGGACCATCCTCCGCACCCGAGTACGTCGGAGAATTTACATGTTTAGTCACACTTGTCACAAATACCTTATCAGGAATTCTCAGTTTACAATTCAATGGTACTTTGGACATCTGTCAAGAAGTTTAGCATATCAATTCACCTGCCATTCACGGACAACACGAGTAATGCGGAGTAATGGAAATCAAAATTCTGGATGGACTTTCAATTACTATGGCATGTGACTAATGCAGTTAACACTTTGCCTTGAAGAACTGATAATTTGGTGTGCGGTCACGACATGTAGTGTACAACTCTAGAAGCAATCGCTATTGGAAATAATGGAAATTTTCACTTTGCTTTGTTCATTTCGCCATACCTGATTCAATTATTATTCACATATACATGTATGTATACAGTACATATTGTTCCCATTGAAATATCTCAGTATCTCACCCATACACATTATATCAAAAGTACATCTAGGCTTATTCAGGATTAACATAACATCAAAGAAATCAAAGATATCAAATTCAAACAAGATTACAAAAGATATTAATTAAAATGTAATTTTGTCATAATTTTATCAAAAAGTTAGATTTTGTTCATATATTTAATCTTGAGTCTATATCAGTATGCTTAGGAATGCAGAATAGATGAGTATAAACACTGGGATTAGTGTTGTCAGATGTCACAACCATATTCCAGGCATAGAACCCATAAATAGTCACCCTAATATTCAATTTAATATCTTTTAATCTCTCTAACACAATATTTCAGTGTTTACATATACATGTATATATATACAATATTTCCAATAAAAAATATTTGCAGCTTGATTAGATAACAAGATAAAATAGAATTACATTCAGTAATACAGGAACTGAAATTAATGTATAATTAATTAAATCATTGCAATTAAATCCTTTGTTGGTGAGGGAGGAATAACATCAGCATTCAAACAGAACACCTGTACTACATGTACCATACATGGCAGTTATTTGATGGTGTATAGGCTGATTATCCAGACAGAATAACCAGTTACATGTCACAGAGCTATGTTATAAAGGGCAGATCTCAGTGAGAATTGGCTTACAGGGACTACTGGTAACTCACCAAAGGGATATATGTAATGAAATCAAACCAGAGAAAATCAGTTTGGGAAATTCTTAATTCTCATACTTTTGATTGGATAAGCTGAAATCGAGGCAACAAACTGGCCGCCAGGGGACTACTTTTGATTTGGGTTTATGTGGAAACATTTCTTTTCTTGATCTCTTGCATGCAAGCAGATGCGAGGGTCCTGAGTGCGTGGCCTTATCATATATATTTTGTTCTCTTACTTTCAAAAAAATATCCAAAGTCATAGATACGTACCCTTAGAAATTGTAATATTACTGATTTAGTGGACACTTATAATCAATGCATTATAAAAAATGTCATTTTCCACCAAAAGTCCATCAAATGTCTATTTCATCATGTTTATTTATTCTGCCAAACTAACCCCTTGTGAACCCCCAACAGAGGTAGTCTCAGTTATAATTTTGCGATTTCTATAAAATCCTCTTATTGATCTCCATCCAAATCACCTTCATCTCGCACACGGAATCCAACAACGCTGTCAGATGTCATTTGAGTCCGCTCGGACATTAATCTGACGCTGAGTAAAATTCCTGCCGTGATACGGACTTGAGCGGATAGGGAGACGGGCCTATCTCAGCCTAACAGGACAACAATAGCAAATACTGGGGCAGAAGGAGCGCACTGCCAACTTGACAGCTCCAATGAGTGGCTCGCGTAATTTGATTGTAAGTTCAAATATGGCAGAAGCCTCTGACCATGGATTTATTAGATTTCGGAAATATGGAAAAGAGCTCGGCAATGTTGTTCATATCAATCAGATGGACAGTGAAGAGAAAACAAATTTAGGTGGAATAGTCCACTTGAAGCAGACTGGTTTAATGATGAAACGGGCAGCGAAAAGGTAAGATGGAGTTCATGGTGGTCAAGACAGAGTCAAACTGAGGATGCAGATGATAGAGATGGAAGAAAATCCCTGTAACATGGGGACGATGTGTCAATTTAATTCTATCATCACATCTTATACATGTCTGTTGCAGACTGTAGACTTGAGCAACCACCTTCTGAATCAGTGTGGTGTGTATTAAACTTGAATAGGATTCAGCTGGAACAAAAAATGTGCTAGATCACTGATTAATATTAAATTAACAGGGCATATTCAAAATATAATTTATTGCGTATTAAGACAGATGTATACATAAGAATGGTGCCGAATATACTTTTCATCTTAATTCCATGTGCTGTTTTCGAAATTTTGTCACCATAATGCCATGTTTTGCAGCATGGTAAAACTTCAATATGTTGTCGAATATGACTCTTAGCTCATATTTTATCATCATGAAACATGTGCTGAAGGAATAGTCAACATGCTATCATGATACCATGTGATACCCACCTACCCACCACAAAGGAGCCGTAACCTTTTTGTTATATTTTGTTTTTGATACAATTATATATTTGTTCACCTGGGAAATATAGGTTCTTTCTGAAACGAGCTTATATTGAAATTATTTCAGGAAACTACACGTTTGTTAAACAGGATTAATGCAAATGGTAATGTTTTCTCTGCTTGGCACATCTTTCTCTCTAATCTCATGAATCAATATTGTCAACAGGTTTGGGATCTCGAAAAAATTTGAATGAAAAATGAAAAAAAATAAAAACATTTAAAAAATAAAAATCAAACTTGTTTAGTCAACATTTTCTCATCATGATACCACTGTAAGCTACATGTATGCTTAGTCAACATTCAATTAGCATCCTACTACATTCTACAGTCAACATCAGATCATCATGATACATGAACATTTATCCTCTATCATGTGCTAAAGGTATATATAGTCAACATGCTATCATGATACCATGGGCTGCAACTGGCTATTGTCCATCATGAAACCCTGTTCTTAATGTCAACATTCTATCATCGTGATATCATGTGCTGCAGTCGTTTAGTCAGCATTCTATCATCCTGATACCACAAGTTATATTTAGTCAACATTCTAACAGCATCATACACATGTTTATGTGTTACTGTATACATTTAATTAATATCATGATAACATATGCTTCAATTAGCTTTGTCAACATTCTACGATGATGAAACTCTTAGCCACCGTCAACATTCTATCACCATGATACTTTTTGCTATATTCAACGTTAGATGATTACATCATGTATTATCGTAATCATTTTATCATGATACCATGTCCTTCATGTATGTTCAACATGCTATTGATGATAATTGATATCATGTGATATGGTCAACATTCTATCATGATGATATCATGTGATAAAGTCAACATTCTATCATCATGATACCATGTGATATAGTCAAAATTCTATCATCATGACACCATGGGCTGTGGTCAACATTTTGTCATAATGATGTCAAGTGATCAATTGTTAACCATGTCGAGTAAATAGAATTTTCATTTTTACTTTAATGAACTAAATATTTTACACATAATGAAACCAGATAAACCATCTGAATATATAAGTAATATTCAGTTTGAGTTATAAGCATTATTATAAGTAGGGGAATAAATGTACACACATTCCATTCTTATATACACAAATAATTAGCAGATTTTCAAAAGGACTGCAGCAGAAAGATGTTAGATATTTTGGATTTTTATGGGTTAAATACAAACAAATCTGCCCCTGAGGGCCCACGGATTAAGGGATATTCAATTGGTATGATCCCCCTGCAAAATGAGACTTGATATAAAAGTACAAAAATATTATGTATCAGCTAGCCAAACCAACCAAGAGACATTATTGTCTAACTGATCAAATTCCCTTTTGAGAACTATATTTGAAAGTTAATTTTATAAATAAAGCTTTGTATATAGAGAATTTGCAGGATAATACTTTGTACATTACACATAGAGGACAAGGCACATGCAGTTTACCCTAACTAATTGTTCTAATTATTCAGACAGCAAAACTTAACTTCAGGCTACTGTAGAGAGAAATTCTGCAAACGTTCTATAAATTCACTAGATATCTTTGCAGTTCTTGAGCTATAACACATCCATGCCAAAGTATCTAGCCTCAGTTTAAGATGGATTTTTTCTGCTTCAAAGTCTAAAATTGGTGTTCGAAAATTTAGAAGAAATAGGGTAAGATCATAATAAGGTGTCTCAATATAGTGCTTATTCTCATACAAAGCAGGTGTTTTAAGCCTAGATGGTGCCCCCCCCCCCCAAATTAACAGGTGCTGAAAATCTGTTGGGTGGTTCCAATTTGGACCCCCCCACCCCTTCCCCCCATTAACAGAGTAACACTGTACATTCAGTTCATACCTCATCCATCAACTACATCTATCATATAGTATATCTATATGTATCACACATATCAAAGGATGCTGTAGATATTTGAAAGTTCAGTTCTTGACATCATGACATTCTATATTGCCCCCAGAACTGAAATATATTCTATGTAATTCTAGGAAATTCTTAGTAAACATCCTCTAACAGTTGCTCCTGTTTCTGTCCACATGCGTGTATAGGTATCCGTGCCCTGTAACTGTCTTATCCCAATCTACCATTATTCTTGACATTTTGTGGAACCATGGCGGAACAGCCTTGGGCTGCCATAGTAAATTGTCTGATCTCAGACAACTGTCAGAATTAGCTACAATCAAACCAGTCCATGTTATTGTCACATACAAGGTAATAACAGAATGCTCACAGAATTTTCTTCCACTGAAAGATAAATGCCCCGGGAATAGTAAGTCTAAGCCAATTTTAATTAATGACTGCCAAGCAACCAGACAACAGGCAGCTAGGTTCCTTCCTTAAGTCCCAATTATTCCCACGTACACTAAATACATGACTTGCTGTTCTGTGTCTTTCAGAGTGATGACCATTTCACAACTGAATCTAGACTGAACCTGGGTTAAGGCGGGAGCTGGAAACCCTTTGGATTGAAGACACGGGAGATAAATGACAATGGCATTGCTTACCCTAGCCCTTCAGTTGACTACTGTAGTTGTGACTGGGATTAACCTGGTCGTAGGTCTAACATACCACACCAAAGAAGAAATGGCACCAGGAACAGCAATAGGGAATGTTGCTCGAGATGAAGGACTAAGTAAATCACTAACGCCAGAGAGGTTAGCAGAACTCAAGTTCAATCTTCTAATTCACGGATATCCACATACACGAATGTTCACAATAGGTGAAAGGAGCAGTGAAATACGAACCAAAGTGAAACTGGATAGGGAAGATCTATGTGGAATGTCATCACCATGTGTTTTAGACATTGTTGTTGGTGTCTTATCTGATAGATCAGACTTTTACCAAATTGTGCCTATTCAGGTTATTGTGAAGGACATCAATGATAATCCGCCAACATTTATCAAATCTATCCTCCAAGTGCCAATCCCAGAGTCGGCCGTCTCTGGCTCTATATATGATGTCCCAGAAGCCATAGATCAAGACATCGGCAACAACACCGTCAAAAACTACAAACTTCTCACTCCAAATGACCTGTTCAGTCTCAAAGTACGTAGGAACAAGGATGGGTCTGTCCAACCTCTACTTATCTTGAATGGTACATTGGACAGAGAGAAAGCAGCAGCATATCAGCTGAGAATTATGGCTGAAGATGGTGGGAATCCACCAAAATTTGGAACAGCCATTTTGAATGTTTCTGTAACAGATGTGAATGACCACAGTCCCGAGTTCACTCAGGCACGATATGAAGCATCTTTTGCAGAAGATACGAAAATAGGGAGAGAATTGCTACAAGTAAAAGCCCAAGATTCCGATCATGGGATCAATGGCTATGTGACATATCACTTCGGACACCAGACACCAAAGGATATATTAAACACATTTTCTATTAATGAAGTCAAAGGAGAGATTCAGTTGCGAAGGAAACTAGATTATGAATCATCCAGAGAATATGTATTTACCGTTATAGCAAAAGATCATGGCAGTCAGCCAAAGTCCGCTCTAACAACAGTTGTGATTAGTGTAGAGGATATCAATGATAACACGCCGTCTTTACATTTCAATATGTTAGCAGGTGGAGATTTTGCCACAGTCCCTGAAGATGCAGGTCTGCTAAGTTTTGTCGCTCATATATCTGTAGTTGATGGGGATGCAGGGAGAAATGGAGAGGTAGACTGTCGCGTGACACCTCGTGGATTCATACTGAACAGGCATTATGGTAAGGAATACACTGTCTTGTTGAACCGGACACTGGACCGAGAAACACGGCAAGGGTATGAAATACGAATATCCTGTGAAGACAGAGGTAAACCATCAAAGAAAGGATCAGGCAGCTTCCATTTAGAGGTCATTGATGTCAATGACAATCCGCCAATATTTCAGCCACCCAATTACAGAAAGAGCCTACTGGAAACAAACAGAACTGGTCAGGTAGTAATTCAGGTTTTCACAACAGACAGAGATTACGGGCAAAACAGTAATATTTCTTACTCCTTGGAATCCTTCCAAGATTTGTTTGAAGTGGACAGTATAGGCATAATACGGAATAAAGATGTACTGGATAGAGAGAAGTTTTCAGAAATGGAGGTCATTGTTGTAGCGAGGGATGGAGGTCAACCTACTCAATCCTCCACTGCTATAGTCAATGTCCACCTGCGTGACACCAATGATAACAAGCCTGACTTTACTCAAAAGTCATACTCCTTTGATGTTCCAGAGGAGAAAAGTTATGGAACATTTGTTGGAAAACTGTCTGCGACAGATGCAGATGAAGGTCGTAGGGGTCAAGTCATCTATGCTTTGATGACCAACCCCATACTAGAAATGCCTTTCACCATCAATTCATTGGATGGTACACTGAGGACAACGAAAGCTCTCGACAGGGAAGTAGAAAATAAGTATTCTTTGGTTGTCGTGGCAATGGACAACGGCGAGGACAGACAGCAAAGCAGTATGGTTAGTGTGACAGTTAATGTGCTAGATATGAATGACAATGACCCAGTCTTCCATTACCCTAACACCACCAACAATTCCGTGGACATACACCATACAACTTATGTGGGAACTCTTCTCACGACTGTCAATGCCACGGACAAAGACAATGGCGAGAATGCTACCATCATTTACAGAATAGTCAGTGGAAATGAGAGGAATCAGTTTCAGATTGATAAGAGGAGTGGTGAACTATTTCTTGCTAAAGAGCTCTATCCTGAAGATGTTCGCCAACATTTCCTCTTCATTTCCGCTTCTGATGGAGGAAGGATACCGAGGAGAACATCAGCTAAGCTCATTCTGAACATCTACCTGGGGAATATTACTGCTATATCCTCACCTTCTAAAGGTAACACAGCAATTGACAGCATGATCATCGGAATAACTTTAGCCCTCACGGCAATTCTACTGGCCATCGTCATCATTGTCACTATAGTTGTCCTTCGCATACGGAGACGAAAACGGTCGAATGCAGAATCATCGCGAGCAGAGGCAGAGCATATGATGACCGTCTCCCAGAGTGACCATGGAGGGTTTGGCATCAGTAAATCACCCAAACAACCAACTAAGGACAAGGATGTGGTAGCCAGGGGACAGTTTTCATTGGCCAATGAAGTCTCCGAAAGTACGCTGCCAAGCCCTACGTTCTCAACCTTTACTGGACAGAATACCTACATGGCATCAGTGGACCACCATAACAACATGACAGTAAGTTGGTCATCCTAGTTACTCAGTTTTTAACGTCCTCAGTCCCTGCACTAACTGTATGACTTCTTTTCTTTTCTCTCTCTTTTTTTTTTTTGCAGTCTTGTTTTATTTGATCTCCATTTATATAAAAGCCATTTACAAGTCAGTATGGTTCTTTAACTGAGATACGAGTTGTGACTGAAATCAATTGCCATCAATTGTAAGGACTTTCATTGCAATATAACTCTGACATGTTCACCAATTTAGTCATGTGAAGAATGTGATGGAGAAGAGTTCTTCAGCAAGGTCTGCAAGTAAATTGAGCAATAAGGACGGATTGAATGTGTCAAGAAGATTTAATATCAGGAGACAAAGGGTCATGGGTGCTATTTGCACCACGGCTCCATGAACTGCGAGCCTTAGTCAAATCCTTCCAAGGTGTCCCAGTCCATTCTTATCATTCTTTGTCCAATTCAGAAACTGCCAGAATCCACGGGTCAATCTGGCTGAGGTCCAATTTGTTTTTGCCTCAATAAGCAGTTGGCCGTTGTGTATCCCTTAATGATCTGTCATGCTGAGTGATATTCATTGCAGTATCCTCAGGATTGTGGTGCCGTAAACATTGCAGATAGAGTTCCTCCCGATGGAGAAGATATAGAGATGGCGACATCCAGACAGTCTCGCCCGACTAGCCCACCAATCAGCTGCTGCGAGACAACCACGAACAGAAGTCTGGAACGGGACCCAGCAAAACGACTGTCAGATGTAAGTTTAATGTGAAAATTACAATGTAGCTAGCAGAATATAGCAACAGAAGTTTGGAGATATCTTACATATTAGGAAAATAAGTTTACTTAACGATAACAAAACAACAAAACAACAACAGTAACTTCCAAAGAGTGTTCATTTCACATAGTCAATGAAAAACTGTCAATAAACAAACTTTTGAGGACCCAGCTTTTTGAACATCATGGGCTCGAATCTTGGGAAAAAAAATATTGGTGTGATTGACTGGTGAAAATACGTGCTAGTCTGCAAATAATTTTACATGTCTTGAAGTTGTTGCAATGCAATTTATAGGAATTTACCAATCCATTTGGAAATGTACTTGTCTCAGACTAGGACAAAAGTAAGAGATTAGAACCTGATGTCGAGTCTGCAATCTATAACAGATGGTCAAACAAACCTGTATGTAACTGTTCCCTCAGCTTTATTCATGAAAAATGTCTATTGCATAATCTGGCTGGTTTTCATTTGAAGATCAAGAAAAGAAGTTGATCTCGAGACAAGGTCTCCATCTAAAATTTATTACACAAATCTATTTACACTCTACTTCACAGATTTGTGTTTTCCTTAAATCAATGGTGGAGAAAATTGTCTTGTGCATTCATTGCAAGAGAACACACATATAAGCTAATAGAATCTTCCTATAAATGGTATCAATCTCCGAGAAGAGCTGCCACACAGCGAAATTGAACGACTTCTTTTTGCCTGTAGATCCTAATCTACAATTTCAACTGTTTCCCATTGCTACACTTATTTCGAGCATTACTTACAACAAGCTGCCTAGAAAACTATCAATATTAGAGCACATCCTGACAAAAAGTACCTCTTCAGTAAATGCCGAACAGGAACAAAAAAAAATGTTTTGAGACAGGCGAGAAAAACAATGATACATAACCAATACTACTTGCTACTCTGTTTCGCATTTTCACAAGTTGAGATAAACTTGATGAATTGCTGAATGAAAGCATCCTTTATTTCTCCCAACATAGGCACCTTATATCACCGACATACTGCAGAACGCCAAACTGGATGCCCATAGCGATATGTCAGGAGAAACCACGGCTAGCGACAGTGGCAGAGGAGGTAGTGAGGAAGAGGCCAAGGGAGGAATCAACAACAATAATAAAGGTGTGCACTGTAATTGAAATCAGTAATATTCATACCCTTCATATTGTGTTTACTATTTTCTTCTCCAAAAGGTATATGGATATAAAGGGCATATTATCGGTATATGGGTATATAGGTACTGTATATGGGGGGGGGGTTAAACTTGTGACGGTTAGGTATATGAGAAGGGATGGGTATATGGGAAGATGAGAGTTGAAACGGGTATATGGGTATAAGGGTACATGTATATAGGTATTAGGGTATAAGGAATGGGTATATGAGAAGATGAGAGTTATAACATCTTACCAATGTACACAAAAGCTAGGGGAAAAGTTATCATATTGATAAATGTTTCGAATAATTTTGTAAATTTTTCAGATATTTAAACTTCTTTTCAGGACTAAAACAAATGTTCTTCATCATAGTCTAATTTCAAATCACCAGGACTATCAGTCAGAACTCCTTATCATTATACTGATTACTGTTCCAATTAATTTTGCAGATTTTCAAAATTATAAGCGATCAACTTCTTTCCAAGACTCCAAAAAGACAATTAACATAGCTCCCTCTTGCAATCATGCAGCCTTCGATTTTCATATCTCAAGGACTATCACTTACTGATATTGTGACAATCGCGACATAAAAACTGGATTAACAGCAGTCCAATTTAAAATATCTCTATCAGTTATTAATTATGTGTCAAGTGAGACACAAAAGCCTATTTCCTGTGGCACATCTCAACTAAAATTTGCCTTGCTCCAGGTTGTGATAAAGCTAGGAAAGCCCAGAAGAAACAGAAGAAGACGGCGCAACTGATGACACCCGTCCTCACGGAGGAAGATACTGTCAATCAACGGATAAAAACATGGATGGCAGAACAAGATCCTCATCAGCCATTCTACCAGTCCTCTACAGGCTGCTATGGTAACTGCCCGATAACTGGTGACAATCTGAAAGCTGCCCAGTTCTCCCCTACAAAGGCTGCAATTTATGAACAAGGTGTTTATTGTTCAACGTTACCATCACCCTCACAAGCAGGATATTACTCTAAGGGTGGGCCGTCATGGCGCGGTGATACTGTGTCCCCCATGGAACACAAGAACATGAAATCCGCTGATCCCCTGACATTAGCTCAGCTCCGAGCGAACCTGCCAAGGGCGGATGTGGAAGAGGAAGAATGTGATATATTGAATGACAGCACTCGCGATGACGATGACGGGGGTACTACCACGTCTGGCAGCTACGTTGTTAGCCCCGAGGATATCTGTGATATAAACGAGCTATACTCCACCGAGATTCCAGGAGTAGATGTTTAATTTGTGCTTTGATATGTAGTATTTTCCCCAAGTGCCAAGTCCAGTGCTGCCCTTCATTAACAAGACCAAGGTGAGAATAAACCCCAGAGCTCCAGTCCACTTTACATTTGTGTAATTATCCCCATTTCAGAACAAATTATTCCCCAGATTTTAATTAGTGGATAACAATTATAATCGTATATAGCCTCAAACCAAACCCCTACAATCCAGAAAACCATCTGAATGGTATCCATTTTCTGACCACACACTGCAAAGCACTTGGAGCCATGTGCAATTACTTAATTGAACTAATTTGAAGCCATTCTTGTATGTACATGTATTTGTTAATGCAATCAAGAAGATGTTTGGTTATATTTCAGTAATATTGCATACATTTTATGTCCAGGATGGCCAATATCATTCATCAGATATGGAAATATCCAATAATTTGATTATATGTGCTGAAGTCCAGAAATGTGTAAATTCTTTCTTATCAGCTTTGCAAACTCTACCAGTACACTGAATCCTACTGGTCAACAATTCACGCCTTCAAACTAACTTAAGAAGCATTCAAACTAAAAGGAAATAAACAGTGACAATAAGCATTGTAATGACACTACAATACATCAAGCTGGAAACCTCAACAAATGGGACAAAATCCTTCTGATGAGTATCAATGAATTTCTAATTTCCAACTTCCCCATGTAAAGAGCTCTTGTCAGTTTGTCAGGTCTGAAGTGTGCCCGGGTTTATTTCTGGAACATTAAACAGAGCAATGCTTTTTCCAGACCAAACTTTGGTCAAACTGGATGTGAATTGATCACTATCTGTCCCCGATCATTTGTTCTGGATGGAAGGGTTTTCTGCCCACACGACAGGATGATGGATGTTCCGCTGTTATTTCCTTCTGTTTGTCACCAATTGAGCTGGACCTCCTATTGTCTGGGATTACTGTTAATTCAGGCATGGGTCATTTGGTCAGCGAGTGGTCAAGGAAATCGGTCAGCCTATTACCTAACAGCTGTATTCTCCATAGACACAACCACACACGCATCTCAAGGGTGGAAACCATTTTCATTGGTTCATTGTTGTATAATCTTAGTCTAATGTTTGCAGAAATAGCCAAGTATTATGGTCTATGGTCAAGCTCTAGCATGATTATCCATGCAGTAATCTTTATGGCCAGTGTCTGCATATGGAGACAGAACTGTCAGATCTAATGATCATACTTGTATCGGATCTTTGGCACCACGCAATGTATCTTTTTTGACTTCAATGAGTACTAGGCAGGGACCATGCAAAAAACTCTGTAAATAAATCCCATGGTGTTCACCTGAACAGTCACAATCAAACTGTGACAACTTTTAGATGGTGTCAGGATATTTTGGCATGCAACATTTCAGCATGCAACATTTCTGTATAAAGTGACATTTTGCCATGCAACATTTTGACACATGACATTTCAGCCAAAATGTGATATAAGTAAAGATTTATTTTGGTAACATATTAGAATATAGGCTATAGGGCTATCAAGATGTAAAATTTTGTAGTGGTAGTCCAGATATCAAATTCAGTCAAAAGACAGAAAAGACAAATGCATCGTATCTGATCGATATTACATTTGTTATAGATTTTGTATATATAAATTAAAAATTTAATGTCACTCAGCATGATGTTTACACATTTTGATAAATGTAGGCACAGGCACAGGGCTGTGGAAACAAACTTATTTACTCAAACTTTTCCTAGAGACAAGTTTCTTGTGGACTTAAAATGAAGGCTTATGTTTCTAACTTCATGTCATGATGATAGAAATGTGATAAGGGGTAGAGGATGTATGATAGAATGTGATAAGGGGTAGAGGATGTATGATAGAATGTGATAAGGGGTAGAGGATGTATGATAGAATGTGATAAGGGGTAGAGGATGTATGATAGAATGTGATAAGGGGTAGAGGATGTTGTACAATGGTTTTGAGTAACATACAGTCTTAAAAATAAGACCAAGGTAACTATTTGCATGTAATTTGTTTTACTAAGAAAATTTCTCTCAAATAATCTTACAAATATAAATATTATATTTGTTTCAAAATCACTTGCATGTGCACATTTCATTTCATCCCTTGGTATATAGCCCTCCCCACCTGAAAAAAACACAACATGTACCAACACCTTTGCACAGTTGAAATGTTAACATCATCCATCTGTTGTTATACCTGTGGGAGCCCATCCAAGTGTATCCTATGTTAGCAGTCCATCTCTCCAGACATAAACCAGTCCTTAGAAAGCTCAGACCCAGTCATCATCTCTATTTACACCTGATCAATGGCTCCTTTTTAAGACATCAATCACAATACTAGCCGACCATCTGTTCATGAGACGAGTCCCACCGACCTATCTGACCTTCTATTGACATATACCTTTAAATTAAACCACCTTGTGGGCTATTCAAGAAAGTCGGACTCCTTCCATTAGAATGTGCTAGAATTATAGTTAGACCCACCAGATCAACCAATATGTGTTCCCTCGGGTGATTTATTATGGGATGTCAGTAAGATAATGTGCAGCATTATCCCCCTAAGTCTGCAATAATGGGATTCACTATTAAGGGGAGGATGGCCGGGTGCTAATTCCAAACTGAATTCAGGGAATTTCAAAGCAATAATAGCACCACAAGCCGTTCGTATGCCGCAAGAAATCTGAGCCCTTAAACCTGACTTAAGCACATTTTAGCGAATACACCGACTTCAGAATCTGATAACTCCCAAGAAAAGGACTGTCCCATGTGAGCATATGGAATCATAATATACCAATGTTATAAAACTTAATATTCTACATAGCCGTCATCATCTATCAAAATGAGATAACCTGAGATAAGCTTATTATTTTATCTGCCTTTCCACATTGCCATGCAGGAAGACTTGTACAAATTAACATACCCTAACCTCCAACAGTATAATACTAAGAGGTACTAAACGAGATTCTTACTATTTTACATGTATATCCACAGGTATTGAAGGGATGGAGGTAATACATGAGGACTGGTGATGGTGACAATCTACAGGTGAGAGAAATCATATACTATACTTTCATCCTTGATTACAGGCTCAATATATTATGGGTGTTACATATGTTGAATGTTATAGAGATCTATGCCAAACAACACTTGGGAAATCTAACCGAATACAAGTATCCAGGACTAAGATTGTGAACCATGCAGCAATTTACCCACTGTCATACAATTCACAAGACAATCTGATCAATTCCAATATCTGAAGATGTACTTCTACATGTATGTGAACCAGAACTTCTATCATAAACAACTTCTGAAACGACCATTTTCAAGCAATATAGACGTTATATATGGAACAGAAATTACATGGAAGAAGGATGCTTTGTTGATATTAAATAGAATAGTTTTCACCATAATGTATGCCAAATTGGACAATTTAGAAGCCAATGACTTGACAGTATATTGAGTGAATATAAACCTAAATCTAGAAAGTTCAATTTCTGGTGAGCCCTTCTAAGAACATAGTTAAGTCTGTCTGAGACAATAAAGCATAGCCCGAGGGGCTCTAGCTCAGTCCACAGCTGAAATGATCTGAATGACTTTCTTCATACCACAACACTCAAAAGAATTCAACCAGAGAAAACCTGATAAACAGTTTTATTAAATCTAACTGAAGACATAGAAGGGAAATTGAACTGAAGAGATTTACACAATGTGCCATTCCTGGTTGCTTCATAGGTATGTAATTTCAGTTAAAGCTCTTCCTGTAATGGCTTAATCAAGTTGAACGCCGTCCAATGAGCTCTGTATGCCCTAAACCTACGTAAACCATTGATTTATTGAATCAACAGCGGCACTTGTCCTTCGATTATAGTCATTGAAAAGTTAGGAATGGACGCTGATGATCATTAGTGCCAGTAAGGCATGTGCTTCTGATGGAGATCCTCTCTACACTAAGTTCTGTCAAATGAGCAAAATATAGCCGACACTGTCGAGTCAAACAGCTCTTAAATCTTCTACTCCACCTCCGCTGTCCTTAGATTACCAACAGTCATGCTTAAGAATGATCCTCAACATTTAATCAAACAAAATGTCCATCCAGACAAGTATTGACCCGCACCCTACGTCTCCTACCACACAGCGGCCCAGTCTAGTAGAGCCTTGATCAGTGGGACCTCACTGAAAGCATCATGCACTCAAAGGTCAGTGATCAAGGATTCAGCCTGGACTATCCACTTTAGGTAATTACGTAGCCATTAAGGAACAAAACTGAGCCAATATAGCAACCGGAGATTTAATATGTTTTTCTTCCTATTTCCACAGGTGCTGTCCACTAGTCCCAATGAGGAGGAATTATGGTTGTCGGTCAGTAAAACAGAATTACAGTCGAAGATTCTCGACGAGCCAATTTGGTATCATTTAGAAGTACCAAGTGACATGTTCCAGACCTCTCCCCATCGATGTCATCTCCCTCGCCATTCTCAACCCTAACAAGCAAAACTGTGATATTTGATGTTACTGATGAAGAAAAAAAAACTGTCCAAATGTTAATTTTATGTGAAAAGTATTGCAAGACAATTATGAAATATATTGTTAGAAATCAGACTTCATTGAAGACTGGATTTCTTGGACAAGATGTCTACAGTAAGGTATGGCACAGGTACCTTATATCTATACCACCAACATGACTGAGCTATTAACACGACATGCTACGGTTGGTTCCATAACGGATTTGTTTCAAAAGGTGCTTGAGTACCACTGCTAAACACTGAATCAAGTAACTTTGTATGCATACATGTACATATGTGATGTCATCATGCGTGCGCATCTCTGTGAAGTCATGTGAGCTTGAAGCATATTGGGTATGTCAAGTTATGTGACTGATCGCATAAATTGTTCAAATGTTGTTGTTGATGATGCTTTTGTTCGCACGTTCACTTTAACTGAATGAAATTTATATCTGGTGCTTTATTTTGAACTCGTTCATAATCATTCCAAGTTTACAGTGCATCAGCATTTATACGCGAAAGCTAGTTATTTGTCTCAAATTAATGCAAAATGGTGAAACATTCAAACCAGCACATGGAGCATAGCTGTCGCCAGTATAACATTCTGACCAGCACATGGAGCTCGTCACCAGTATAACATTCTGACCAGCACATGGAGCCTGTCACCAGTATAACATTCTGACCAGCAGATGGAGCCTGGAGCCTGTCACCAGTATTACATTTGACCAGCACATGGAGCTCGTCACCAGTATAACATTCTGACCAGCACATGGAGCTCGTCACCAGTATAACATTCTGACCAGCACATGGAGCCTGTCACCAGTATAACATTCTGACCAGCACATGGAGCCTAGCTGTCACCAGTATAACATTCTGACCAGCACATGGAGCTCGTCACCAGTATAACATTCTGACCAGCACATGGAGCCTGTCACCAGTATAACATTCTGACCAGCACATGGAGCCTAGCTGTCACCAGTATAACATTCTGACCAGCACATGGAGCCTAGCTGTCACCAGTATAACATTCTGACCAGCACATGGAGCCTAGCTGTCACCAGTATTACATTTGACCAGCACATGGAGCTCGTCACCAGTATAACATTCTGACTAGCACATGGAGCCTGTCACCAGTATAACATTCTGACCAGCACATGGAGCCAGTCACCAGTATAACATTCTGACCAGCACATGGAGCCTGTCACCAGTATAACATTCTGACCAGCACATGGAGCCCGTCACCAGTATAACATTCTGACCAGCACATGGAGCCAGTCACCAGTATAACATTCTGACCAGCACATGGAGCCTGTCACCAGTATAACATTCTGACCAGCACATGGAGCCTGTCACCAGTATAACATTCTGACCAGCACATGGAGCCCGTCACCAGTATAACATTCTGACCAGCACATGGAGCCTGTCGCCAGTATAACATTCTGACCAGCACATGGAGCCGGTCACCAGTATAACATTCTGACCAGCACATGGAGCCTGTCACCAGTATAACATTCTGACCAGCACATGGAGCCTAGCTGTCACCAGTATAACATTCTGACCAGCACATGGAGCTCGTCACCAGTATTACATTCTGACCAGCACATGGAGCCTACCTGTCACCAGTATAACATTCTGACCAGCACATGGAGCGCCTCACCAGTATAACATTCTGACCAGCACATGAAGCCTATCACCCGAGTATTACATTCTGACCAGCAAATTGTACGTTTCTTTTTTCACAGTTAATTCAGGAAACTGCTAGCAGATTAATTAATGCATTATTTGACTTAAATTAAGCTAAATTAGCCAGGTCTCCATGTATTGGAAGAAATTTTTCTTCATATTTATATCTCAAGCTACCATTGAAAAGACAGTATTGGATGGAGACAGATAGAAATCGTTCTTACTGGTCACTAAGACCGGTAATTTTTTTTAACATTTCAACCCCTGCTGTTACCAGTATAACATTCTGACCAGCATATGGAACATGTCACCAATATATATATATACATATCCATTCAGTATTCACAGCAATGAACAAAATTGAAGAGTCAGAAAAACTGATCAATGAATCAATTAATTCGATTTCTTCCCCAAAATTTGTGAATATGAGACTTACTGTTGTTGCATCTGCCAAAGAACTTTTGAATGGGTCACAATTATATTTCTCTGTTGCATAGTTCGTGGGCTGAGAAAAAAAAACTCATACTGATACCTGTTTATGTTGTTAGTTGTGGTTATTAAAGTGTTAAATATAATGTGAATTACTGTGAAACAACCTTCACTGCCATAATTATATAGAATGAAATAAAGAAAATAAAGCAGAAAATGTTTTTAAACATGGAAAATTAAATTGTCCCACTTTTTACGCCTCGGCCAAAATTTGGCCGAAGGGTATTGTCGTTGTCATTTACGTCCGTCCATCTGTCAGTCACAGCTTTCTCATTACCAAGATATCTTTAGAACGACTTATCCTAGGCACACCAAACTTGCCGTGCACATTCATATGCTCGTGGCCAAAAACCCTATTGAATCTGGAGCCGATTGGGTGGAAACCTTGGCGGCCATCTTTAATTTATGCAAAATCTTTAATGATGTATATCTCTGATACCATTTAAGTGTTCTATACAAAACTTGGTATACAGCATCAATGTATCCAGGGACTTGCAATGAATAACCACATCAGTTCTTCCGAGTGGCAGGAAGGATGGCTGGCCATCATTAATTTATGCAAAATCATTAATGATCTCTATCTCTGATACCATTCAAGTGCTCGATGTAAAATTTGGTATACATCATGGATGCATCAAGTGACTTCTGATGAATGACAGAACTGGTTTCTCTTATTGGGTGGAAATCTTGGTGGCCATCTTTAATTTATGCAAAATCTTTAATGATGTACATCTCTGATACCATTTAAGTGTTCTATACGAAACTTGATATACAGCATCGATGTATCAAGAGACTTGCAATGAATAACCACATCAGTTCTTCTGAGTGGCAGGAAGGATAGGCGGCCATCTTTCATTTATGCAAAATCATTAATGATCTCTATCTCTGATACTGTTCAAATGCTCGATGTAAAATTTGGTATACATCATCGATGCATCAGGAGACTTACGATGAATGACAGAACTGGTTTCTCTGATTGGGCAGAATCTTGGCGACCATTTTTAATTTATGCAAAATCGTTAATGATCTATATCTGATATCATTTTAGTGCTTCATGTGAAACTATAAGTCATCGATACATCAAGAAACTTACAATTAATGACAACCAGTTTCTCTGATTAGGTGGAAAACTTGATTGCCATCTTTAATTTATGCAAAATCTATACCTCTTGTACTGTTCAAGACTTTGTATACATCATCAATACATCAAGAGACTAAAAATGAATGACAGAACCATTTTCTCTGATTGGATGGAAACCTTAGGGGCCATTTTCTTTTGATAATCTGTATATTTGTCACTTGACTGCTTGGTGTTACGGACGTCTTCAAAGTTGTACGGTTCAAATTGAATACATTATGAATCGCTGGTGCCCAGAGCCGAGGAGTTTTCAGATGTGCAGCTTTGTATTGCATTCTCAGGTAGTTGGATTGATAATTGTCAGGTATGGAACAGAAAATGCCTAAGTTAAGTTGTCTGTACCATAAGTGGTGGGACTTTGTGATTGATTGTATGCTGTGCAATTTTCATCAATACAAATACAAATGAACCAATCATTTGTCTTCTAGCAGGAGGATATAATTGTCCCTGGTGTACTGGGTCTTGACTGGTTCATTGCGAGTTCACATGAATATCAGTTTGTGATTACAGTAACTTCTCAAATAATTCCTTGCAGCTGCAATACTGTTTTGCATAATACAAACTGTCCAATCAGATTCTGTGGTTGCCACTTTCTGTTTGTCAATTTTGGTCCAATTAACCAATCAACTGACAGAACTAGCACTTTCAGTTTCACTTCTGGTCATATTGTGCAAGTCTCCCATCGTCCAAACTTCACCACAGGATGGTTGGTTGGTTGTTTGAAGTTTAACGTCGCACCTAACCATTTTGGTCACACGGCGACGATGCCCCAAACAAACATACCCTAACAAAACCCTAACCCTAACAAAAGCTAACCAATACTACAAAAAAATTTGAATTTCGAATTTTGAAAATTAGGCTCTACAGACACTGATCACAATGGATCCTCAGAGAGCCCAATCTGTTTGGTACATTAATCTACCTCCTGTGCCAGACAAACAAGGTATGGTAAACCATGCTGCCCTAAGCTGGAGGGCCACCACAGGATGGTCGTTCAATATGCTTAGCAACAAATAATGCTATTGGTCAACTGTTGGTCAAGTAATGGAGTTGATTTATCTTTTGATGGAATCATTAGGGACCTTACATTAGTGTATCTACAGATTTATTCTGTAATGGAATTATCAGGGACCTTACATTAGCATGACAACAGATTTATCCTGTCACGTGTGATGGAATTATTAGGGAACTTTAATACATTAGCGTGACTACAGATTTATTCTGTAATGGAATTATCAGGGACCTCACATGTTAGCATGACAACAGATTTATCCTGTCACATGTGGTGGAATTATTAGGGAACTTACATTAGCATGACTACATATTTATCCTGTAATGGAATTATTAGGGACCTTACATTAGAGTGACTACAGATTCATCCTGCGATGGAATTATTACGGACCTTGTAACATTAGTATCATTAAAATTTATCCTGTGATGAAATTATTAGGAACCTTACAGTAGAGTGACTACAGATTTATTCTGTGATGGAACTATTAGGGACCTTACATTAGCAGGACTACAGATTTATCCTGTGGTGGCATTATTAGGGATCTTACAGTAGAGTCAGATTTATCCTGTGATGGAATTATAAGGAACCTTACATTAGTGCGATGGAATTATTAGGGACCTTAAATTAGGATGACTACCGATTTATCCTGCAAAGGAATTACTACGGACCTTGTAACATTAGTGTCATTAAAATTTATCCTGTGATGGAATTATTAGGGACCTTACAGTAGATTGACTACAGATTTATTCTGTGATGGAACTATTAGGGACCTTACATTAGCAGGACTACAGATTTATCCTGTGGTGGCATTATTAGGGACCTTACAGTAGAGTGACTATAGATTTATCCTGTGATGAAATTATAAATGACCTTACATTAGTGTGATGGAATTATTAGGGGCCTTACATTGGAGTGACTACAGATTTATCCTGTGGTGGAATTAATAGGGATCTTACAGTAGAGTGACTACCAATTTATTCTGCGATGGAATTATTAGGGACCTTACATTGGAGTTACTACAGATTCATCCTGCGATAGAATTATTAGGGAACTTACATTAGCAGGACTACAGATTTATCCTGTAATGGAATTATTAGGGACCTTACATTAGAGTGACTACAGAGTTATCCTGTCATGGAATTATCAAGGACCTTGCAGTAGAGTGACTACAGATTTATCCTGTGATGGAATTATTAGGGACCTTACATTAGAGTGGCTACAGAGTTATCCTGTCATGGAATTATCAAGGACCTTGCAGTAGAGTGACTACAGATTTATCCTGTGATGGAATTATTAGGGACCTTACATTAGAGTGGCTACAGAGTTATCCAGTCATGGAATTATCAAGGACCTTGCAGTAGAGTGACTACAGGTTTATCCTGTGGTGGAATTATTAGGGGCCTTACATTGCAGTGACTACAGAGTTATCCTGTGGTGGAATTATTAAGGACATTACAGTAGACTGCATGACTACAGATTTATCCAGTGATGGAATTATTAGGGACCATACAGTAGAGTGACTACAAATTTATCCTCTGATGGACTTAATAGGGACCTTACATTGGAGTGACTACAAATTTATCCAGGGATGGAATTATTAAGGACATTACAGTAGACGGACTACATATTCATCCATTCAGAGATGAAGTCGAAGCTGAATTAGAAGTGCACAAATTCAATGCATTTTTGGAATGAAGAATTAAACTTTGAAGGGAATGGAATCTTAGGTCAGATCAATGACAATATGTTCCTGAGGAACTTGAAACCAGATGTCCATTTGGAAACTGAAGAACATTGAACAGTTTCAGTTATTGTTTTTGTTTCATTCCTGGAGAGATATTACGGTAATCCCTCTAATAATTTGATCCCCCTAGCAAAATTCCATCATAACCAATTTTGACGACAAAATTCAATCGGCCGTTCTAATAATCTGATCAATGACCATCTAAAATCATTGGAATAATGATAAAATAATGCATTATCTGCATGATTTTGAACCATTTTTTCAACTTCCTGTTCCAATAAATTTGATCGCCCCCAGATTTCAAGGTGGGAAACTTCACTAACTGAATTATTAGAGCGTTTACTGTAAATGCCTGTAATGCTGTGGATACATGCAGTGCTTAGAATTGTAAATGTATGTAAAGTTCAGCAGTTTCAACATCAGCATCTCCATCTTTAGTAGTGAAAGCTTCGTCTTCCTTATCTGGGCACTTCCTGGCAGACAGGCGAATGAGGAGGTCCAGTTTGATTTCCCAGGCATCAGATGATTGTGCATGAAGCAATTGTGAGAGTAATGACAGGATGCTCTCAGGATAACCACTCTTAGCCCTAGGACGTCTACAGGTCTGCAGGTCTTGGACAACCCATACAACCACAATTATTGATACAGGCCAGTTCACCTTTTAAACTCAGAATTCGACTGTAATTGTCCCTGCACAGACCAAACCCGGCCCCTGACCAGTTTCACGCATTAAAACGGTTTTAAAGCGCCAAACAAAACGTCCAGTTGGTATTGTCTAAGACTGGTCAAAGATAATGGTGATTATAGCCTGCTCCAGAAGTGTGGCTAACTACAACAGGTAGAGCTGCTGAGATGGGCAGGTGCCCCTTTGATGTTTTATAAAGTTTGACCACAAAGACCTTCTGTAAGAGACAGTTACCATTGTTAGAGTGTCCATGAGGACCCATTGTTGATGTTTCCCCACACAGTCCAAAGCCACACGACAGTCATATGGCAGTTCTTAAGACCCAGCCAGCTATAATTAAGATTGTCACTTGTATCTGGGCTCTATCTACCAAGGTCAAGTGGAGCAAAAGAAGAGGGAAAATATGACGGGGATATTTTTTTCCAAAAAATGTCCAATGGCACTGAACACACATTAGTATACAGTCAGTGTCAGAATCTCTCGATTATCTGTTCTTTAAAGGAATACAACCTTATGTGGAAAAATATGGATAAAAGCAGAAGCGAAATAATAAATATTCATACTTCGACACTCCAGAACAGTTTATTAACATGAGTGCAGACTAATCAGCATAAGTAACTGAAAGTCCAGAGAGACTTAATTAACAATTCTGTGTAGGTACAATCAAGAAGTACAAAGATTCACTAGAAATGTAATCCATCCATTATTAACAGACATTTCCAGCCAATCAGAGTTTGTTTCCAGTCTTATATCGGATGATTCTGGGACTGTGTGAAAATACTCATCATCCAATGGAGCAGTCACCTTCTCACTACGCTGATTAGCTTACACGGACTATAATTTAACAATATTTGACATGCCTCCTGTCCACGACTAGCCTGGAGAACTCGCCAAGCAAGTTGTCTCGCTTAGTATAATTTAATCTGTCCATATTTCATTATAATGGCGCTAATTGAATATCAGGCAATGATGGAAATTAATAATGATTTCGTGGAGACTGCTCCCAATTCTAAACCAAGCATACAGCATGGAAATCAGGCAAAGAGCTAGGTGGTGATATAATTTTAGTTAGCGATCGAGCGTTAGCCTCGTGGAATAGATTGATGGCAGCTCGAGTATGCTCCACTGCCCCGAGCCAATACTACTTTTGTTTGATAAGGCTTAGCAATGTAAGCCTTCCTTTCCATCCTCTTAAAGGGCCCTTATCAAGAGAGAAGATAAAACTCCAGCACGCTCAAGCCTGCAATCCTCACTCGCATGCTTCGCTGATCAAATGCTATATGGCACCTTGCTATTGACAAGACGACAGAGCTCAGCAACTCGAGTCTATCCGATCTAACAAATCTTGTTCAACAAGCTTATATAGGCAGCACAATGAATGAGAAGGGAGCTAAGAAAATTTACCTGTGGATTGAATGAAGTCAGGTGTACAGTGTTAGGGGCAAACAGGTGAACAAACACAACATCTACCTGTGGCCAATATATGTATGAATACAAATACAGACTAGAAAATCACATCGTTCATCAACTCAAATTACACCTTTCTGGACTGAGAGGAATAGCCTGGGAATTCATTAACTTCAATTTCAGGTTTACAACATAATCATCCATGACAAGACCTGATGTTAAACATAACACTTTTGATATTATGTTTTGATCATTCCAGTTATGGTGCTGAACCCTACAAAAGCAGGACAATGTTTATACATCAAGCAGGCAAAACAGTTTACAAGGCGAGTTGGGGTGTAAGTTGATTCCCACGCCATCAGCTTGTAGACATGTCATTCTTACCAGGTATCTATTACAGATAACATATGGTTACCGAGGAGATCCTCATTCAATGGAGGCCAGGTGAAGGGAGGTGATCTATTAGAGTAATACATCACTATCTAATATCATCAACTTTTCAGGTGTTTAATGAAATCAAGAAAGAGCTTCTCTGCTGGTTAGAATGAAAGAGCTCAGATATATGGGTGCTCTGTATGGTGACAGACGACTTGTAAGCTAGTCATCAGACAAATTGAAGCTTTAATGCACTTAGTTGATGGGATTCTGCTAGAAGATTGGGTAATTTACTTAACACGGATAAAAACATGCCTCTGTAGGTAGTCATACACCACAAGAGAGCAAGGTAAGTTATTTTTGTGATGAAGACAATATCAAACAAGGAATTATTTATAAAGGACTCAATATTAGATGTTCCACCGACACTCATCATCATGAAAGTGGTAAACTGCCCAATTGCTTTATTGGGGTCCATGTACTCTAGAACTGAGATAACTTCCAGGTACATGTAATTTCTAAATCCTAGAAAGAAACTCACTGGATATTACTGGTTATCAAGATTGCCACATTGGCGACTCATTCCTGTCCCCTTGAATGGTACGTGCATGATCAGCAGTCTGTCAGGTTTTAAGCTTTTGAAAACTCTCTCAAAACTTCCAATGCAATGGAGAGTGATATTGGAGAGAGTGATCACTCTCCTATCACTTGCCCAAAACACATTCCAGGAGAGTCACTCTCCTACCACTCACCCAAAACACATTCCAGGAGAGTGATCACTCTCCTATCACTCAGACAAAACACATTCCAGGAGAGTGAAGAAGGCAGCTCTCACAGATTGTACAAACAAGAGAGTCTGGATCAGCACATGTAAGTTAATTGGTATTGTACGGGTATAACATGACAAATACTTAGGTTCTTTAGACACTCCAAATTGAATTGAATGTAGATACTAGCATGCATTTTATCAGATCTTACATCTATGATTTTTCTTTCTGGTGGACACGGGAGTTATCCATCTACAAACCCGGGATAACAATACTCTGTATCCCAGTGATTAATTGGGGGTCAGTCAGTTCCACAAACAGAACAATTTCCTTCCAAATGTGAGTGCATCATGGGATATGACATTCTCTGTCAAGGTGAAGGTCACGCTAGGTCCAGGCCAATGGAAACTGAGGCCAGTCTGAGAAAACTGAGTTTCCAATCAACATTAAATTGCGAAGCCAAGTTTCTACTCGTATACATTTAAGGGATCTGATGAAATATGTTTTACAGTGCTTCATAACGCAGATCGAAGCTTTGATGAAATAGAGCCTAAGTTCACTTAATAAATATTCTTCTAATTCTGTTTTCTATCTTCCGAAATTTCACTAAAAGATTTCCTACATGACAAAACTGGTTGTTGGTTACCAACCTACATGTACTCTAGAGCACTGTTGACAATGGCACCATACTTTCATATATTATCATGTAAGAAATAGTATATTCCTGAACCCGCACATGAATGTACAGAACTGTATGATTTCCAAATCAACCATTTGTCACAATAGCTAGGGCATCTCAGGATACCACCAAAGGGTATTCTATTTCATTATGAAAGGCAACCATGGAATATGGACTTTAGGTATGATACATTAATTGATACAATATGATTACATGGTACGCTATAGCGTGTGAAAGTATCTAGGCTTGTTCTCTCATCCTGGCCAATGAGGTATTAGCATGGACAACACCAGGACTGAAATAGGAGTAGATCAAACAATTAACCTAACATGTAGCTGATTGCACTTCAGATACTGTTATCACGTTCCAACTTCACATATTGCAACCATTTTTTTTCTTCAGATTGACTTATTCACAGTTTATGTTCATGAAGCCATTGAATGAGAATATCTACATAATTGGAGGAGTAAAACAAGACCACAATCAATGAAATGAGATGTAAATCTGAATATAACATATATAGTGATTTTATTTTTTCCGATTCAGACATTCCACTATGAAGCTGTTCAGAATATCAAACATTCGCACTAAATAATCTGAACATTATAAATGTGTATATAGCTACAAAACCTATGGAGACACACACAGATATACAGCAGGTACATAGATACAATGTTTCATTGAATCTTTAATATAAATTAACATTGATGAATTATAGGTACAGGTAGTCCATTTCAACTCTTTCCACACAATCATTCTGTCCTAAGTATCATCATTTTGCAGTTAAAAGATTTTGTCAGGAATATGGGAAAAGTTATTTTTCAGGTTTTCCCATACATTCAAAGCAATTACTTTCACCTAGGATGACTCTCACCTGTCATATTATAAGTCTAATGTATTCACCTGTAATTTACAGTCTGCTTCACCTGAAGAATATAGTCAGTGACACATATAAGGAAGTCTCCATACAAACCATCCACATTGTATGTCCTTCATAATTACACACTACCTCGTCTAGTACTGAATGATCTGGTAAATAGACTGGAAAACTCATCAGATTTTACATAGCAGTTCTTAAAACTAATATTTGCCAGCACAGATAAAATCAGTGCACCTTTAATATGATACTTTAACCATAGAGACCTACAAAATAATCTTATTAAATGTCTACCAAACTGTATGCTGGGTAAATTACATTATATTTTGGGGTGAGTGCACCTAAAGGTTTCAGTTAGATCTTTACAATGGCTTCCATTGGCATCCTGAGAATGCAGACATAGAGAGTACCGGTAACAACAATTGAAGAGAAATATTCAGACATCATACCTCGATATCCGAGCAATTGTATTGTCTCTCTACACCCTCTAGCTGAAGTTACCCCAAACTTTTCCTGATGTATAATTACTATTCAAATGATGTTAGATTCAACATAACATGTACGCGTAGGTAGACAAACAATCATACTGGAACAGTATGTTCACAACAGAACCGAAAGACTGACAAAATTATTTTCTCCGCCATCAAATGTCCTAATATCCAATTATTTGTTAGAGTACTGGCCGTCAACTCTCTCTATATAAAGCAGAGCTACTATGGGGCTGGCATTACTATAATTGTATCCCAAACCCTGACGTTACTATTCCTTGACTGGAAAATGCATGGAATTTACCAGAACTCTGATTGACTGGCTGTCCTTCTTAGTTTTCTTCATAAGCCAATGAAAGTACCAGATTTCTTTTTGAAAATTTGAATTGCCCAATCACAGGTTCTTAAAACAGGAAGATATCTCTTGATGCACTGGTGTTTGTGTAAAAATAAATTTCAATATTGTTTGGCAGAGTCAGTATATACAGTGAAACCTGTGTAAACCGATCAAGCTTGTGACCAGATAATAGTGTCGGTTTTGACAGGGTTCTGGTTTATCAAGGATCAAAATATTTTAAATTGAAGTATTGGGACCTGATGGATCATGTTGGTATGTAGAGGTTAGTCAGTATACCCAGATGTCGATATTTACAGGTTTCACTGCCCATGTATGGTACCTGAAGAATGTGACCATTAATAATCTATCCTCAACAGTGCAGGTATGTACATGGAGTGATGGATCATCAATGACATGGAAATCAAATCCTGGTGTATAAGGATCAAATTTGAGTAATGAAAACCTATTCACATTCACTTCTACCACATACATATAGAAATTAGCACAATAATCATAAGTTGTAAGACAGAAGAGGTCAACAGTTTACAATGATGTTGAACTAGCGTGTCCTTCTTCAAACTTGTTATGATTGACGACATATCAGTTATCATCAGTTAATTGAATTCCCAAAAGTAGGTAAGCATTTATGTAAGATGACACATCAAAATCCAATCTCACATCATGAGATACATAAAAGCCTTGAGATGATAGGTTATTGCTTTGTTAATTTATTTTTGTGGGTGTTACATCAAATCTTTCCCCAGAAACCATGAACGTGTGCCACTCAACTGTTCATGGAAACCTATAACCTGTTTGTACAATCACAACTGTGGATAATATGTTTTGTGCCGTTGCTGGTATATTAACCACTCTCACAGTTTGGTTGGATGTGTTGAGTTTTTCATATAGGCATCTTACTAGGCAAACAATTGTTCAGAGATTAAAGTTACTAGCCATGTCCACAGGGATTGGACAACAGTTTTAATCCATGTTATACACATCTTCTACATACTCTGTGGAATGTTGCAGGCTGTAATATGCAACAAACCCACATACATGTAAGCTAGCATAATTACATTCAGCGATGGAAAGCAAAAAAATGAAGACAGAATTGATAATCCAACCTTTCATGGTCATGGGCATCGCCAGGGTTTCTTGAGAGGGGGTCGTTTCTTATATGCTTATTTATTAGAGAGCCCCATTACTTTGATGTCCAACATAGGAGAATAACATACATTTGAGTGCTGAAGCGGGGTCGTTCTCACCCAACAACCCGCTACTAGCGACGCCCTTGATGCTTCCAACATCCATTCTTCCATACACGGTGTACAAGTAGTAATACACTTGTCCCTCAATATAACGGTGTTCTCTATAAAGCGGAGTTCAGTACAGCATGGCCACAGCATCTCCCCCAACATATAGTTGTAATATACATGTGGCTGTAATAAGAGGACTCACAATAATGGGAGTCCAGTATAGTGAAGTCAATATATTTTCCCAAGATTTCAGTATTATAATGAGAGACCAGTGTACATATACATGATAATCCTAGAATACATATACGGTACTCTAGCCAATATTCAAAATATCCCATTTTATGAACAGTCTTTAACCAAAATGGCGCCAATGTGTTCTAAAGCAGCAACCAATATGGGTGAGATCAAAAAGCAGAGTGTCAACAGCCAGTAGGTATGATATAAACTTCTAAACCATGCATTATTAGCTTGTCAACTATGTCAACCATTAGCAAGCCACATTAAAGCAGAAGAAACATCAATTTGTGTGTACAGGTATGCCATCATAGAAGATCCACTGTATGGATTTCTGTAGAACATGACGATGAACAAAACACAAAAATCTTACACACAAACCTCAGGACATGACAAAAACAAAGTTCACACTTTGATAAAATTATAATCTTCAACAATGAACATATGGGTATTGAGCTGGTGGGAACACCAAAGAACTGAAATTTGTAAATGATTGTGTGTGAAGCCTATAGTGAGGCATTCCATTGGTCAACTACGGTGGGCTAATACTGGTGTTTATCTATTCATCGAACATCGATATCCCACTTCATAGGACACTTTTTACGCCAAACAGAAAAGTGCTTCAACAAAAAATCTGATCCATGAGGTGTGAGTGTTTTTGTAAGAGCGAGCAATGTCAGCGGCATGAATTGGGATAATACACAAACAGTTCATGTGAAAGGTTTGCCAGTTATTCAAGGACTCTCTATTGGGCAACCTTTCCAGTGAGCGAATAGGGTTACATCGAAACGTGGTGAAACAAAGTCGGGCCAGTGAACGGCAACACAAGGGGCACCGACATCAACAGTGAGGGTCCAAGAGACACAAATGATCACACACCCAATTAAAGTGTTCGGTTACGGCTTCTTTTTTAGGACCATATCTCACCTCTAACCTCAAGTTTAACTCTGCAGACCTTAATTGTGAACTGGTGAAAGCTTGTCGTCAAACACCGTTCAAACAAAGAGCCACATGACACTGTATTTACCATGACGTATGTCCCCTTAGCTTCCGTGAACAAACACTTGGCACAATGCTCAGAGTCTCACATTCCTGCTTCTCAGTTTGAGAATTCCGTGTATCTCCTACTGAGTGGTTAAGACTTTCTGCTCGTTTGTCGAATCCGACACGAGTTGGCCATCATCAGGGAGTTGAAGATGTGCCGCGGACGTGGTTTACCCGATTAACACTATAATCCTTCCACGTGTTTCAGACGGCCCACTTTGGGACTAATCTTTTGAAGTGCTCCAAGAACTGTTTTCTCAACACTGGCACATCTTAGAAACTCGAGCTCCTCAAGTGGCAGTCATAGTGAAACCTGAACAGCTGACAGAACACTAAACTGTGACTTTTAATTACCAGCGATAATTTAATGATGCTCCAATAATTGCACTCACTTAGAATGGATTATATTTGTCAACAGTAACATATAGGCGAGGTATGTACATTTAAGTTTTTATTATTTTATTCTGATAAAGGATTCATATTATGTCTAACCAGCAGTTTATTCTAACTCTTCTAACTCTTCTAAGACTTGGTTGTCAATCAAATTTTTAGCCGGAACATTAGTTTGCTGAGTTTTTTGTCATTTCTGTGGGTGTATATGTAATCTAATCGTGACAATGTCTTCTTGGAAATACTAACAGTAACATGACCAAGTAAAAGGTCTGTAAGTTCCAGCTGGGACTTTTCTTGATATTAGATGATGGGCACTAATTGCCTGTTGAAGATAGGAAGTGTCATAAAGAGAGGATAAAACACTGCAATTTGACATGTCAATGGCAGTGTCTGGAGAAATCGATAGTAACTTAAATATTTCATTGACGGGTACCGGTAGTCCATGTCTGTATGGGCTCCAATTACTCAAACACTGGCTTGATTGATACTCTTATGTCTGCTACTAAACATCCCAGACCTGTCCTCAGGGACCCCATTTACTGCACAGAAAAAACTTAAACATGTAAGAAACAGAACAATCAAAGGCTTCTTTTGGCTCCCAATAGTCCTTTTATGGTCTGCATATACATGTATTGGGTTACACGAACAGTAAGAGTTATTGTTTAATCAGAGCTTTTCATCCATGAAACAAAATCAGGCAGTTGGAAAATTGTTGACATTGGCACTTTTTTGTCCACCACTTCTATGGTATTTTCTACCATTATGTAGTATTGTCTCTCATACCTAGTGATATTCTGGTCAAGTATCTTAGTTGTCTGATTCCATCCTTAGACAATGATCAGGACTATCCCTACCGTTGTTAATTACGGATGTCCCATCCTTACTAGTGACCAATTTTTCATCTCCAGTTGTTCTGTATTATTTTCCATACCCAGTGGATAAGATTGTCCAGTTTTTCTGACACCACACAAACCTCATGAGCATGCATGCATGGGTATCCCGGCATGTCTCATATCTCAGCAGGTTCTTCATATTGGCTGATCATCATGGATACTCAGTCCCATAATCTTCGTGATCATGATTGTCCGATATGTTTCATCCCCACTGATCATTGCTCTTTTGTCTTCTATCCCAAATTATCAAGAATCATGGCTGCCCTATCTTTCATCCCCATTGATCATGACTGCCCTGTATTTCATCCTCAATTATCATGGTTACATTTTTCCATCCTCAATGATCATGACTGTCCTATTCTTCATCCCATTCATCATGGCTGCCTTGTCTTTCATCCTGATCATGGTAGTCCTACCTTTCATCCCCATTGTCTTTCATCCCAATTGATCATGGTTGCCTTAACTTTCATCTCCATTGATCATGGCTATCCCGCTTTTATCTTCATTGATCATGGCTGCCCTGTCGTTCATCTCCATTGATAATGGCTGCCCTGTCGTTCATCTCCATTGATAATGGCTGCCCTGTCGTTCATCTCCATTGATCATGGCTGTCCTGTCGTTCATCTCCATTGATCATGGCTGCCCTGTCGTTCATCTCCATTGATAATGGCTGCCCTGTCGTTCATCTCCATTGATCATGGCTGCCCTGTCGTTCATCTCCATTGATAATGGCTGCCCTGTCGTTCATCTCCATTGATAATGGCTGCCCTGTCGTTCATCTCCATTGATCATGGCTGTCCTGTCGTTCATCTCCATTGATCATGGCTGCCCTGTCGTTCATCTCCATTGATAATGGATGCCCTGTCGTTCATCTCCATTGATCATGGCTGTCCTGTCGTTCATCTCCATTGATCATGGCTGTTCTATCTTTCATCTCCATTGATAATGGCTGCCCTGTCTTCCATTCTCACTGATCATGGCTGCCTTGTCTTTCATCCCAATGACCATGGCTGCCCTATCTTTCATCTCCATTGAAAATAGGTACCATGTCTTCCATCCTCTATCAGTGCTTCGGATTCGAAAAAAGCAGAAGACCTAAAATTCGCTTCCCTACACAAAATTTGGAAGACTATTTTCTGGGTCAAGAAGACTGATTTCATACTAATTGCTATCGATGAGATGAGTTGTCTTTCACTCTTCTGAATTTTAATATAGGGGAATAATTGGGAGTCATCACTCACACTTCTTAAATCTTAATCACTGCTCAATGATCATGGCTACATTGTCATTCATCTTCAATGATCTTGGCTGCCCTGTCTTCCATCAGCAATGATCATGACTGACATTCATGGCTGCATTGTCATTCATCCTCAATCATCATAGCTGCCTATCTTAAATGGCTGCCATGTCTTCCATCCTCTATGATCATGGCTGCCTGGTCTTCCATCCCCAATGATCATAACGTCCCTATCTTTCATCTCTCATGATAATGGTTGCCCTGTTTTCCATTCTCAATGATCATGGCTGCCTGGTATTTCACCCTCAATCATCATGGCTGCCCTATCTTTCATCTCCATTGATAATGGCTGCCATGGCTTCCATCCCCAATGATCATGGCTGCCTTAACTTTCATCTCTGTTGATAGTGGCTGCCCTGTATTCCACCCTCAATGTTCATGGCTGCATTGTCTTTCATCCTCAATGATCATGGCTGCATTGTCATTCATCCTCAATGATCATGGCTGCCTGGTCTTCCATCCCCAATGATCATAATGTCCCTATCTTTCATCTCTCATGATCATGGCTGCCTGGTATTTCACCCTCAATCATCATGGCTGCCCTATCTTTCATCTCCATTGATAATGGCTGCCATGTCTTCCATCCTCAATGATCATGGTTGCCTTGTCTTCATCCCCAATGATCATGATGGCCTTAACTTTCATCTCTATTGATAATAGCTGCTCTGTCTTCAATCCTTAATGCTCATGGCTTTCTTGTCTTTCATCCTCAATGTTCATGGCTGCATTGTCTTTCATCCTCAATGATCATGGCTGCATTGTCATTCATCCTCAATGATCATGGCTGCCTTATCTTTCATCTCTATTGATAATAGCTGCCCTGTCTTCAATCCTTAATGTTCACGGCTTTCTTGTCTTTCATCCTCAATGTTCATGGCTGCATTGTCTTTCATCCTCAATGATCATGGCTGCCTGGTCTTCCATCCCCAATGATCATAACGTCCCTATCTTTCATCTCTCATGATAATGGCTGCCCTGTTTTCCATTCTAAATGATCATGGCTGCCTGGTATTTCACCCTCAATCATCATGGCTGCCCTATCTTTCATCTCCATTGATAATGGCTGCCATGTCTTCCATCCTCAATGATCATGGTTGCCTTGTCTTCATCCCCAATGATCATGATGGCCTTAACTTTCATCTCTATTGATAATGGCTGCCCTGTATTCCACCCTCAATGTTCATAGCTGCTGCCCTGTATTCCACCCTCAATGTTCATAGCTGCATTGTCTTTCATCCTCAATGTTCATGGCTGCATTGTCTTTCATCTCTATTGATAATAGCTGCCCGGTCTTCGATCCTCAATGTTCACGGCTGCCTTGTCATTCATCCTAAATGTTCATGGCTGCCTTGTCTTTCATCTTCAATGATCATAGCTGCCTTATCTTTCATCTCTATTGATAATAGCTGCTCTGTCTTCAATCCTTAATGTTCACGGCTTTCTTGTCTTTCATCCTCAATGTTCATGGCTGCATTGTCTTTCATCCTCAATGATCATGGCTGCATTGTCATTCATCCTCAATGATCATGGCTGCCTGGTCTTCCATCCCCAATCATCATAACGTCCCTATCTTTCATCTCTCATGATAATGGCTGCCCTGTTTTCCATTCTCAATGATCATGGCTGCCTCGTATTTCACCCTCAATCATCATGGCTGCCCTATCTTTCATCTCCATTGATAATGGCTGCCATGTCTTTCATCCTCAATGATCATGGTTACCTTAACTTTCATCTCTATTGATAATGGCTGCCCTGTATTCCACCCTCAATGTTCATAGCTGCATTGTCTTTCATCCTCAATGTTCATGGCTGCATTGTCTTTCATCTCTATTGATAATAGCTGCCCTGTCTTCGATCCTCAATGTTCATGGCTGCCTTGTCATTCATCCTCAATGTTCATGGCTGCCTTGTCTTTCATCTTCAATGATCATAGCTGCATGCCTTATCTTTCATCTCTATTGATAATAGCTGCCATGTCTTCAATCCTTAATGTTCACGGCTTTCTTGTCTTTCATCCTCAATGTTCATGGCTGCCTTGTCTTTCATCTTCAATGATCATAGCTGCCTTATCTTTCATCTCTATTGATAATAGCTGCCATGTCTTCAATCCGTAATGTTCACGGCTTTCTTGTCTTTCATCCTCAATGTTCATGGCTGCCTTGTCTTTCATCTTCACTGATCATACTCATAGCTGCCTTATCTTTCATCTCTATTGATAACAGCTGCCATATCTTCAATCCTTAATGTTCACGGCTTTCTTGTCTTTCATCCTCAATGTTCATGGCTGCCTTGTCTTTCATCTTCAATGATCATAGCTGCCTTATCTTTCATCTCTATTGATAATAGCTGCCATGTCTTCAATCCTTAATGTTCACGGCTTTCTTGTCTTTCATCCTCAATGTTCATGGCTGCATTGTCATTCATCTTCAATGATCATATGCCTTATCTTTCATCTCTATTGATAATAGCTGCCCTGTCTTCGATCCTTAATGTTCACGGCTTCCTTGTCTATCATCCTCAATGTTCATGGCTGCCTTGTCTTTCATCTTCAATGATCATAGCTGCCTTGTCTATCATCCTCAATGTTCATGGCTGCCTTGTCTTTCATCTTCAATGATCATAGCTGCCTTGTCTATCATCCTCAATGTTCATGGCTGCCTTGTCTTTCATCTTCAATGATCATAAAGGCACTATCTTTCATCTCCATTAATAATGGCTGCCGTTCTTCCATCCCCAATCAGTGCTTCGAGTTTGGAAAAAGCAGAAGAGCTATAATTCACTTCACTAGACAAAATTTGGAAGAGTTTTCTGGGTCAAGAAAATGGATTTCATACAGTCTAACCTCTCTATAATGCTGTTATTGGGGACCAAATGCAAACCACCTTACAGATTTTCAGCCTCATAACTTGGGAGAAATCATGCATTTGTTAATTTGCAGGGCACCATATGACCCAATATATCACTGCCCTGTCTTTCATCCTCAATGATCATCAATTGATCATTGTTGTGGAATCTTTCATCCCAAGTGATTATGGACCTTGACTAATTGCCTCATGACCAACCACCCCAAGTGATAATGAACCTTGACTAATTGGCTTCATGACCATGATCCACCCCAAGTGATTATGGACCTTGACTAATTGCCTCATGACCAACCACCCCAAGTGATTATGGACCTTGAGTAATTGCCTCATGACCAACCACCCCAACTGATTATGGACCTTGACTAATTGCCTCATGACCAACCACCCCAAGTGATTATGGACCTTGAGTAATTGCCTCATGACCAACCACCCCAACTGATTATGGACCTTGACTAATTGCCTCATGACCAGCCACCCCAAGTGACCCATGATGGTCATGCTAAAACAGTTGATCCGTTTAAATGATTAAAATAATCAGTGTAGGCTATGGGAGAGGTTAAATTGAACCAATGATGTCAAGGGGAGGATGAACAAATAGGTCATACCAGTTCATACACGTGTAATTATAATGTAGAGGAAACGTTAGGCTGTAACCTGTACTATACATGTACCAAGTGATGCTATTTTTCTGAAATGATTATTTTTCTGAACTCAATGCAAAGAAATTCAATACAATATGTACGGGTCAGTTTTTTTTAGCTGGATACTTCAGGGATTTGTCTGGGTCTAGTTTCTTGACTTTAGGTTTGTGGAGAGGAGTTGGATGCTGTATTGATTGAGATGTATAAACAGATAGCCGAGTGTTACATTGATTAAATAATCTGCTTCTGTCTCAGATATTGCACAATCAAAATCCCAAACCTCCCACTGAGAAAACTTCCTCGTCAATGAACATTGATTTTGCGCTTGCACTAAGCCGAGACTTGTGCCAGATGCAGCTCCAAATGCAGGAAAGAGTCATTCAGAAAGCAAACATCAAATCTGTGGGCAGTTTGGCATACTACTGTTTTAACCCGATCAAAATTATAAATCCCCCCAAATATATTTTTTAAATATATGGAAAATTAATAAAAGAGAAAAATTTAAGAATTATCGATGCTCGATCAATGAGCAGAAAACTTGCGTTCTCCAGTGACTGTTGACGTTTGAGAAACAACTGTGTATCAATTATTGATACATAGCCAATAATGCAAACATAATGCTGATGGACTACCATTAATATCCTTGGAAAATCTCAACAAAATATCAACAAGAGGATATATGTATATGCATGGACCGAGCATCACCCACGTGCCTGGCTTGAGGCCTCTGTTAATACAGGACTCCACACTGCGTAAGCAAGTATACACTCGACTCAATAGATTGACAGAACAAATAAGTCACACGTCCATTGGAATGAGGACACCCTAAGGTCCAACACTTTCATGGCCGATCAAATCCGTGTTCAGCCAAAAAAAATGTACCCTGTCAACACGGTCAATATAAGGAAAGCCTGATTTAATTGGTCAAGTGTATAAGTAAGCGAATAGCGTGTTGTACCAATACAACAGCGTGACCTGCTCAAACTGAAGTCTGAAATCTGACTTCCTTATGAGATAGCCCTAACAGTATGGAGTTCAGTGCCATGGGCTATGTCTGAACTTTGGAGTGCTATTACATGTATTTTCACTTATCCTCACATTCTACCATGGCATCCTTGAAATCCCAAACTATGCATTTCTTTGAAAGGTCCAACATCTCAGTGCAGATTGAGGTAGTCGGTAGTCTGAAGATGTTCATCATTTGACTTATCATTAATTCACACTTCAACCAGTCATACCACTACACAGAAATGACAAACAAGGATATTAGTTAACGTCCACCTCAGACATATTCCATCAACCAATATATGTATTATGCCAGACTTATTCAGATAAATTGAAAGATATTAAAGTAGAGAGTATGTTATCAACACACAAATATGCACCCAGGAGAAATAATACTCTTGGCTTCATCCTGACCAATACCCAATGTGCATAACATTTGCTGAATATAATATATACAGTCAACCTGTTCCCAGTCACACAATATTATTAACCCCTAGTTTATCATTCTATTCT